>LPNX011058360.1:76011-110718 GCA_001517045.1 Pseudotsuga menziesii | reverse complement strand
CACATATTTTGGGTAGATGCTATTTCTTATGCCAAAGGTAATGATGAATAACTGATGAAAATGTCAATAATCACGATGATGATGTCAAGGACAATGGTGATGTTGATGACATGGATGATGATTATGCTGATGATGATGACTATTGTGATAATCATGATGACAATGACAAAGATGACGATGATGATGATGATCATCATTTCCATCATCGTCTTCATTAAAAACATCATCACTATCATTGTCATCTAGTTCATCATCATCATCATTTAAAGCATATGGGATATGTTTACCATTTAAAGCATGCATAACAAGTGGGATTATTCTAAAACACCCCACCAAAGTACAAAATTCAAACCACAATGGAGACATAATATTGAAATTGTTCCAATTTTCTTTCTCCCAAGAAAACATGCTTCATTTTAGGGAATTATGTTAAAATCCATACATTCATAGTCCATCCATACTATACTTGTAATAAATGTAAATATAATACTTACCCTTGACTGTTGATTTTTTTGGTGTACAGACTTGTTTACCCTTGACTGTTGATTATTCTGGTGTGCAGACTTATTTACCCTTGACTGTTTATTTTTTTCCTCTTCCAACACTTTTAGCCTCAAGAGTTTCTCAAATCCTTTCAATTCTCTCTTTTTGTAGCAACTCATTTTTGTTTTTAATTGTTTTATTCAAATTTTCCTATCTTGCTTCATATTCTGTAGTCTCATTTTGTTGTTTAATGATCATCTCTCTCAATTCCCTTTGAAACTCAACCTTCAAACCCGCAATAAATGTTTCTTTCTACTTCAATTCTTGCTGAAGTTCTGCTTCCTTACCAAATACAGTCTTCAATGGTGGCATGTTCAAAACTTCAGGCCTGTTTTTCAGCTCATTTTCAAGTCTCCCTATAGTTTCCTCATTTTTTTTCTTTTGAGCCTGATACATGTCTTTCAGTCTGTCTATAACACCTTGGTTTTGACCCCGTTTGCATGATGTATATAATGTAATTAATCGCGGTGAGGAGCTAAAGGAAAAAAAAGCCCCACCATCGATTGGGTTGTGTATGGCAATGGGGATAGTTGCCGATGGTGTATCGTGCTATCCGGCACATTATAATTCGGCATCATGTAAACATGCACATCAAATAAAATAAACCCACAACCAGCTACGACAGCGCAATGTTAAAATGAAAAGGGAATGATTCCAAAGGATAAGGGGGTGAGGGATGTCAACCTTGGTTTATGGGGGGGAAACCCATGTGTCACCACCTTGTCTTACCCAACCACCTCCATTAATAATTGCTGGTGGTGGTTGAGGCAGTTATTGTTTTTGGGAGTGGGGTGGCAGGACTGTCATTCCTTACACTAGCTGCACACTCCACCAGCAAGGAACCTCATGATGGACAGAGGGACGAATACACCCTTCATTTTTCATTCTCTCCCACGACAGCATTCTCCTCCATTCCTCGATTCTTTCTATTCACACGCATGCAGAGGTAGAGCTATCCATCCTCACGCAGGAGCGAAAGTCTTGTGCATCCTCACGCACAGGCAGTTGTCCTGCTGGATCTCACGTAGCCAGGAAGGGATCCGCTTATCAGTGGTTATTCACGTTTTCCCACAGAGTGGAATCAGGTATGTCTCTCCTCTGTATTTTGGGGATCTAGTGCATATGTTTTCCTCTGCGTTTTTGCGGCTTGGTGCAAGTTTCCCTCCCGCACAATCCGTTGGAGTCGTTTTCCCATGTTGTAAGCTATGCTCACTGATTACGTTGTGGGACTGTCATCTTCCCCACTATTTTTGTTGGCTGTAGTGTCCAATTGCGTTTTGGGCCACTGTGTATTCGTAGTGAGCCGTTTTATGCTGTGGTCTACATTTGAGTTTCCCATGGCTATGTTGGGAGTGTTGTTTATTATCCATTGTGGGTTGTGGATTGATGCCATCATTCCTTGTGAGTTTGGTCTGTTGATGCACCTTGGTTTGGGTTGTTGTTGAGTTTTTTTGGCGACGCTAGGGCCAAGAACAACTCTGAGTTGCCTTGTGGGTTGAGCTGTGTTTCATCTTGTGTTCGGGACTGTCCCCAGGTTATCTTTACCTTCATCATAGAGCCGTGAGTGGGTTTTTTGCTGCGGTATGCAGTGGGTGGTCTTCGGACTGTTAAGAGTAGGATTAGAGGCTGGGTATGCTTGAGAAGTTGGTGTTGAGGCCACTAGCTTGGCATTTAGCCTATCCTAGCTCCTTGACTACTTGGTGAATCCCTATGGTGTGGGTTTGGCTGTGTGTTGGTAAAACCTTTCCTATGAGTAAGCCTGCATTGACCCCTATTCCTTGAGGAATCATGCCCAACTCGGGGGTGGCAGTGTTGCTGAGAGATTGATGAGAACACTGGCCTATGGTTGGGTGGAACGTTGCAGCGACATAGCTGGTTGCGGGTCGAGTTCTTCATCAAAAGATAAGTAACCTTTTGATTGTTTTATCTCTGCAATTATAATTATGTCAATGAATTATGATGAACATGTTGAATGCTGGAAATGTATATGTTTGCTTCCGCAGAATGTTGAGTAATTATGCATTTTTGTATGTTGATGAATTATGCATCTCCTATGATGTATTATGTATCCTTGTATGCATTATGATCAAGCTTTTAATTTCAGCATTTATTCTTGTTCCTGGTTATGGTACCGTCTTCATGTCTATTTCATGTTCATGGGGTTGTTTTCCCGTTTTTCATTGGTGTTGGTCGCGTCCTCTTCGCCGGTCAGAGGGTCGGGGACGTGACAACATGGTATCAGAGTTCATGTTGCAGCATGGACCTGAATGGACCAACAGGGTGCAGTGACAGAGGTATAATTTCTTCTATGCCCAGTAGAGATCAGAAATGGATAACAGAAAGCTTCCATGAAATTTTTTCTAAGTGTTGAACAGTCAGTTCATTTGAACACTTAGTGGAATGGACTTTCGGTGTAGCGAAAGAGTTAGAAGGAAGCATGTCCGACGGAGGACAGTTGGAGGGAAAATTACAAAATTTTTCTAAGTGTTGATGTCCATCGACAGGAAATAGATGTTGGGGTCACCGACACAGCGGAAGAGTTTAGCGGTAGTTTGTCTGTTGTTGCGGTTGTCAAAGAGACTAGAGCACTGATGCAGCAGTGTTAATTTTTGTCTAAGTGTTTGAGCCATCAAAAAGATTTAGCTGTTCAAGTATCCGCCATTGTGGATGGTTAAAGGACTACGCATCCGACGGGTCAGTTCTCCGACCTCCGACGCCATGAAGAAGTTTGAAATTTTTTTCTAAGTATAGAATTCGTCGGCCATCGGAAGGAAACAGAGGTTTGATGTTCCGCCATTGTGGAACCCAAAGGCACTAGAATTCCAATGTGAAAATCCTGTCGATGCCGAATCGGGTCATGCCATAGCAGATTGGGCCACCGATCGGAAGAAAATAAGGATCGTGTTCTGTCGTTGCAGCTGCGGAAGGGACTATTTCGCCGACAGAAAGAAAGGATGGAGCCGATCAAGCGGTGAAGAGGGAAAAATTTGAAAATTTTTCTAAGTGTAGAAATCGTTGGCCACCGGAAGAAGAAAGTCGTTCGTGCGCCCGCCGTTGCGGAAGTCTAGAGCACTAGACTTCCGATGTGGAAAGACTGCTGACGCTGATTAGGGTGTGCCACATTATGTTTAGCCACTGATCGGGAGAAGATCGAGGATGTTGGGTCACCGTTGCGGCTGTCTGAAGGACTATCGTTCCGAAGGATAGAAGGTTTGATCGCCGACATGGTAGTGTTTCCAATTACCGATGAACAACGGAGGAAAAGAATAAAAGTTTCGAAGAAAATTTGTGGAAGTCAGAGCCGCTGTTTCGGAAGAGATCTTTCAAATATCGCCGAAACATCGAAAGAGGATAGCTGTTTGAGCATCCAATGTGGCGACAAGAAGAAGAAGAAGAATATTTTTCTAAGTGTAGAAAACGTCGAAAAAATTTAGAAGATCAGACTGCCGGAGTGTTGGAAGCTTAGAGAACTAGCCGTCCGACGGGTTAGAGGATCCGATTTCCAATGAACAACGGAGAAGCTAGTGGTTTAAGGATCCGAAACGATGGAAGATGTTAGCTGTTTGGGGATCCAAAACGTTGGATGGATAGATGAAATGAGAGTCGATTCTGCACAAGGAAAATTTGAGTTTTTCAAAGGGGATTTTCCAGCAGATTTCGACTGTTTTTCATTAGGATTTTTCAGCTGTCTTTCAGTGGAGTTACAGGTGGCTGAAGTTGGCACCCAGTCCAAAATGCAGTGGTGTGTAAAAATGCAGAGATTTGGTGAAATTCTTCATTTTTAGAAGTGGTGTGGTTTTCACACCCGAGGTCGGAATGAAGTGTGTGGATAGGCGTTGGAAAGCTTATCCAGTAGGGAACAAGGGAAAGTCACCAGAATCTGAGCATGGAGCAGCAAAGTGCTAATGATGGCCGCTGCTATCAAATGGACAAATCTGGACAATTGCATGCCAGAGGTGGCAAGGACTAGGAAGGCTAACCAGCTGTTGTGTGGAAGAGTAGTTCCATGCAAGGATGAGAGACTTGAAAAGGGAAGTTTCCTTCAACCCTATCTTGCTGATTATGACTACATTTTATAATTTTTATACATGAGATGCATGAGGAAATGCTTTGCATACATAAGGTATTGAAAATTATATATTTATAATGAGCCACTAATGACAGTTATTGCATTGGTGTTGGCATTAGTGGAAAAACCAACGATGACATGGACCTAGCTGAATATGTTGCTGATCCTGATGAATGTGACTAGAAACCCTATGAAGAAAGGGATAAGGCAACAAGTCCATAAACAAAAGTTGGTGAGCAAGTTTGCAATCCTCTGCAAGATATTAGCCAAATTGGCAATGCCAAGGGAGTAAGTAGGGCCCATGAAGGTAAGAGTTTGATTATAACAAATTCCGAGAATTGGTAAAGGTAAGAGACCTCATACCATGTGGATGTTTGAATATAGAAAGGTGTCATGACTGTATATATTGATTGAACTTAGTAGCCCAAGAAAATTAAGTATTGATGATCTTGATTATAGTAATGCATCCTATATGAAGTGGTCATGGTTAGGCCATGCAAGATATGCTGAATGCATAGTATTCCTGAATAAATGCAAGGTAGCATTGAATGTATATACATTAAAAATATTTTATGAATCTTGTAGTTATGCATTGAATGTATGCACATGAAGGGTGTGAGTGACTGATTTCATAAGTAAAGGTGCAAATGTTGTGATGCATTGCATGAACGCATTGAGATGAGTGCATGTGATATTATGAATAACTAATGGCTGATATGGTGAATTGATGACAATTCAAGAACCATTTCAAAGGTTGTTATGAATGCAGGATAGTCATGATCAATTGGCTGCCAGAAATGCTCTATGGAAGAGCAAGGTGGTATGAATGATACGGTTGTGAAGCAAGGAGTATCTAAACATTTCATTTAATTGCATGAATGATATGACTATACCTTGCAAATGATAGTATGATGATGATTGCGTGAAGCAAATTAGTTTTGGTATATATTGATGTGACTAACAGCTGGAAGTATTTGAATTTTATAAATTCTGAAAATGCTTCAGTGATGGTTGTAGCAATGCAAAGGTTATATGCATCCAGACTTGCCAAGTGTTTGGTTGATTGAAGCTCATGTTTTAGGTAGATTATTTTGAACATGGCAGTGAGAGGTAAGACCCTGACCAATGCCATAATCTACCATGTATGAGAAAAGTCTCATGGTTGTAAAAATAGTTGGTATGCATAATAGGTTGTTAAATTCGAATTGTGAATTTCGGATTTAAGGAATTGCTGACAACTACTAGTCACTATTGGTTTGCATAAGATTGTGTTTGGTTGATTGAAGCTCAGGTTTTAGGTAGATTAATTTGAGCATGGCAGTGAGAGGTAAGACCCTAACCAATGCCGGAATCTACCATGTGAAAGAGCCAAACTTTGTGACAATAGTCCGCATGCATAATGGGTTATTAAATTTGAATTGTGAATTTCGGATTTAAGAAATTGCTGACGACTACTAATCACTGTTGGCTTGGATAAAATTGTGTCAGGAGGACGCATGGTAAGTGAGTATTCATGTTGTGTTAGTAAGCATAAAATTATAATGGGCATAGTAGTGTTGCTTACAAGAGACCCACAATTAATGCAAATCAATTTCTGTAGTAAACAGAGATGCAAATTCCTATTGAATTTGATTACTAATGCCATTGTTTGGTTATGGAACAATCAATTTGGATTGTATTACCAGATAGTGATTGACTATTTGGCTATTTGATGAATGTGTCTGGGATACACACTGTAGGAAGATCATGTGTGATGGCCTGCAGAAGCCAAACTTCATGGGAAGGGTTTTCCCTTGGAAATGGGTTTCGGGTGAAACACCATTGGACATCTTGAAAATGTCTCATCTGCACTGCATGTTTGGTAGTAACATGAGTGAGATGGTATAAATTATGTCGGTAAGACATGTGTCGATATGAAATGTAAAAGGAGTTGGGATGGCTAACCGAGGGACTGTTAACTCAGAGAAGGAGCCCCCATTCCTCCTTAACAAAGGCATACTGCGTCGACAAATGGATAAGTGTTCTGTGACCCTTGCTGAGAATATGCATGTCAAATTATTAAATTCCATATGCAGAACATGTTTTGATTTTATTTCCATGATGACCGATTGCTTGAGTATGAATAGGGCCTACATGGCACACACCAGAAAAGAGTGCACACTTTCTCGATGTCGGATCATGAAAGGGTTTTCAATATTGATTACACCTTAGGGAGTGGACGCACTCCTGGTGTCTCAATACTTGATAGTAAATGATGAGAAATGTGATTACAGTTTTAGAGCAATAACGCTAACAAGTTTGCTTGTATTACTTGTATTGCTTGTGTTGACAGGCTCAAATAGATGCATTTGGGTGTTGCACCCTAAAGGTAAAAGGTAAAGGTAAATGGTTGTTGTGAGGGGTTGCGGAGTAAGGGTTATTGTTGATATAAGTGTGTGCTGGTATAAGTGTATGTTGGCCTGTGATATGCCTGAGGATCCATAGTAGATCCTAGACCTGGAAATGGTAATGGTAAAGTTCCAAGCCCAGTCAACATGTGGATGTGCTGGCTGGACATGAATTATTTGATGAATTGGCTTGACTGTGCCTGATATATATATAAAAGGATGTTGTGGAGTAGCCTACATGCTGACCTAACATCCAAGTCCATATGCGATCCCAAGGCTTGCAAAGCGAAGCAAGATCTTGTGGACGGATGAGGAAATGCACAAACAGCTAAGTACTGGATTATTTTGCTTATGAATATACATGTGTATATGGTTTGGTTATGATGTTTTAAGCTCTTGTTCTAGAGATAAAACTGATGAGAATAAACTAAACATGTGAATCTATTCAATGTTTGGATATAGGTATCGCTGGAAGCGAGGACTATGAGGGAATCCTAAAGGTGCATGTGGACATGTGACTGTCCTGGAAAGCTCGGAATGAGCGGCAATGAAAAAGGGTGCTAGTGAGATCGAGAGGTTCCTAGTGGTTGAGACAAACCATGTGGAGAGACTCCATGTTTTAGAGGTCTAGAATGGACCTAAGACACTAAGTGTCATGACCAAGAGAGATTGGTCCAGCATTCACAGTGAAGTGAAAGAGGATGAGAGCATGAAAAAGCCACCGCAGTGGTGTGGGTTCTAGGATGGAACAAAAGAAAGAGGGGAAAAACTCTTGATGTTCTCTCTTGCCCTTTTTAATTATATATATATATATATATATATATATATATATATATATTTATGCATTGTGAAAACAAAAGAATGTTAAATGCATGTATGACTGAAAATGGAATGTGTGCATTTGCTTAAAGTAATTTGTGAATGTTGGAATAGTTAATTCCTTGCCCAAGAATGGACATGAATGAGCTCATGTGCCTGTTGGGAAGGCATGAAAAATATGAACTTGTCTGCTTGATGAGACTTGGACTGTCATGCCGATTGGGTAATTAACTGACTGATTTTGATGTCTATATTATGCTTGGTCTGACAGAATTTCAATGGTGCATTTCACAGGTGAGAAAATTGATACTTGGTGGTGCACATTGATCATGGCAGCAGATCAAAAGTTGCTGGACTTAAATGGAAGCCTCCTTCAAATGATTGCCAAGACCCAAGAAAATATTGGAGAGATGCTCAAGATACAAAGAAGGCAAAATGAAATGAACCACCAGATTTTGCAAGACTCTATTGGTTTGCAAAGGGAGGTGAAAATCCTTCTGGGAGCAATCGGCAAAGGAAAGGAAGGTGGATCAGCGATGGGACATTCATCCAAGTGACCCGTTGGGAAACAGTCTAGGCATGAAGAATCAAAGGAAATTGAGCAGGTAAAGATGAAGCATCCAGTGAAATGCTGGGAATGCGGAGGACATCATTTACGCAGGGACTACCCAATGAGGGAAAATGATGAGGGCAATAGCCACAAAGATCCTAGGCTTCGAGATAAGCTGAAAACTAAGAACTAGCAGGAGAAGTTCATGGAAGCCAAAGGGCTTGGTCTTGGACGTTCATAGTGAATAATTGAAAGTGGGACAGATCTGCAAATTTTGAAATTTTGATGTGCAATTGTATATGTATTGTATATCTATTCCTATGTATTGGAACACCAAGGACGGTATTATTCCAAGGGGGATGGGAATGTAACACCCCAGTTTTGACCCCGTTTGCATGATGTATATAATGTAATTAATCGTGGTGAGGAGCTAAAGGAAAAAAAATCCCCACCATCAATTTGGTTGTGTATGGCAATGGGGATAGTTGCCGATGGTGTATCGTGCTATCCGACACATTATAATTCAGCATCATGTAAACACGCACATCAAATAAAATAAACCCACAACTAGCTACGATAGTGCAACGTTAAAATGAAAAGGGAATGATTCCAAAGGATAAGGGGGTGAGGGATGTCAACCTTGGTCTATGGGGGGGAAACCCATGTGTCACCACCTTGTCTTACCCAACCACCTCCATTAATAATTGCTGGTGGTGGTTGAGGCAGTTATTGTTTTTGGGAGTGGGGTGGCAGGACTGTCATTCCTTACACCACCTGCACACTCCACCAACAAGGAACCTCACGATGGACAGAGGGACGAATACACCCTTCATTTTTCATTCTCTCCCACGATAGCATTCTCCTCCATTCCTCCATTCTGTCTGTTCACCCACACGCAGAGGTAGAGCTATACATCCTCACACAGGAGCGAAAGTATTGTGCATCCACACACACATGTAGTTGTCCTGCTGCATCTCACGCAGCCAGGAAGGGAGCTGCTTATCGGTGGTTATTCACGTTTTCCCACAGAGTGGAATCGGGTATGTCTCTCCTCTATATTTTGGGGATCTAGTGCATATGTTTTCCTCTGCATTTTTGCGGCTTGGTGCAAGTTTCCCTCCCGCACAGTCTGTTGGAGTCGTTTTCCCATGTTGTGAGCCGTGCTCACTGATTATGTTGTAGGACTGTCATCTTCCCCACGTTTTTGGTTGGATGTAGTGTCCTATTGTGTTTTGGGCCATTGTGTATTCTTAGTGAGACATTTTCTACTGTGGTCTACGTTTGAGTTTCCCATGGCTATGTTGGGAGTGTTTTTTATTATCCATTGTGGGCTGTGGATTGCTGCCATCATTCCTTGTGAGTTTGGGCTGTTGATGCACCCTGGTTTGGGTTGTTGTTGAGTTGTTTTGGCCACGCTAGGGCCAAGAAAAACTCTGAGTTGCCTTGTGGGTTGAGCTGTGTTTCATCTTGTGTTCGGGACTGTCCCCAGGTTGTCTTTTCCTTCATCACAGAGTCGTGAGTTGGTTGTTTGCTGCGGTATGCAGTGGGTGGTCTTCGGACTATTAAGAGTAGGATTAGAGGCTAGGTATGCTTGAGAAGTTGGTGTTGAGGCCACCAACTTGGCATTTAGCCTATCCTAGCTCCGTGACTACCTGGTGAATACCTATGGTGTGGGTTTGGCTGTGTGTTGGTAAAACCTTGGCTATGAGTAAGCCTGCATTGACCCTTATTTCTTGAGGAATCATGCCCAGCTCGGGGGTGGCAGTGCTGCTGAGAGATTGATGAGCACGCTGGCCTATGGTTGGGTGGAACGTTGCAGCGACGTAGCTGGTTGCAGGTCGAGTTCTTCATCAAAAGATAAGTAACCTTTTGATTGTTTTATCTCTGCAATTATAATGATGTCAATGAATTATGATGAACATGTTGAATGCTGGAAATGTATATGTTTGCTTCCGCTGAATGTTGAGTAATTATGCATTTTTGTATGTTGATGAATTATGCATCTCATATGATGGATTATGTATCCTTGTATGCATTATGATCAAGCTTTTAATTTCAACATTTATTCTTATTCCTGGTTATGGTACTGTCTTCATGTCTGTTTCATGTTCATGGGGCTATTTGCCCATTTTTTGTTGGTGTTGGTCGCGTCCTCTTCGCCGGCCAGAGGGTCGGAGATGTGACACTGTCAAGGTTAGAAATCAATTCTGCTAGAACTACGGTAAATAAGTTGATCCTTCTGGCCAATTATTTTTTCAGTTTCCACTATTCTTTTTTCTAAACCTGTAACATGACGTACCGAATCAAGAATTTGGACATCCTTAGTTCTGCACAATTCATCACTAGCTTTGAAGGAATCCTCCCATGAGGTAGATTGTTCTTTCAAATGTACCATTTTATCAAATAAAGAAAAAACAAATCTACCATCAAAAGAATATTGGGCATGAATTAGGTATTCATCACTCGTTGGTGAATGGTCCATATCATTGTTCACAAATTCCTCCCATTGATCTACATTTTCATTTCCATGCATTCCAACCAAAGTTGTGACAACAACATCTTCTTCAAGAGAAAGCGAAGCCATGTCATTTCCCACAGGTTCCATATTGTCCCCTAAAGGTTGGCTGATATTCTTTTTCTAGTTGAGTCACCCATTAAAGAAGCAGAGTATGACTGATCTCTCTAGTTTTGGATATGGTTGATAAAGAAATCCGGGCTCAATTTGCACTCAATCAATCACCAAGAACCTTGTCGCAACTACAACAAATGTGCCTAAAATGCATGAGTTGACCCGCGCATTGAAAGCTAGCATTGGTTTGGCGGGTGTCCAAAGATAGCCATATATCGTCAATATAGAGACGAAAGTTCCTCTAAAACTAAAAACGTCAATATTGCCATGATTTTTCTGCCATTATAAAAAAAATGTAGTAATCCACGAATGTTCAAAACGTGGAAATATTTCGTGGAAAAATCTGACCAAATGTATTAGTGGATCCATCTTGGAAGGCACTCTACCCTGTACCATCAATCACCTGGCACAGGCTTTGTCTTTGATGCCTCTCTCAACACACAACAAGAATTTAAAGGTCGACGGCGCTCGGATCAGCTACCTAGTCACCCTGCTCGATGGCCTTGTATGGACTTGGCTTGAGTAGTAGATTATAATATGCATCCTCTGCGACCACTCCATTGAATTTGTGAATTCCATATCTCAAGCCAAATAGAGAGAAAGAAACAACAAGCAAGTAATTCACGTACTGATAATGTCACTTAGACTCTATGCAATGCCTCACATGGGTAGTAGCTCAAGGGGATCACAAGGCCAAACAACATTCTGTCGTTCCATTTCTATTGGGTATAGAGATGATATCCACATCGGTGTGTGTAGAGTGGTGGATGACTGGGAAGTCGAGTTCGTAGCTCATCACTATACAACACAACCCTTGCATCATAGGATTTTCCACTACTAGCGGATGAATATTTTTGTTTCCCAGTTTCTATAGGAAAGCAACTGTGCTCCCTCACCCCCAACTTCCATCGATTCTGATAGCTCCTCAACACAACAAACATCCTTGGCTTCATTGAGTTTGAACCTGCAGGACCTTGCCAAATAACTTAACTAGACTGAGGACACCAAGTACACATGATGTATGTCAGACGCTCGACTCGACGTGGTGACAAGGGGGCAGACTGAAGAAGGGCACATGCAGATTGACAGCTCACCATAACAGATGTCGACACCTCCTCCTGCAATGGAGCCACATAAGGATATTGAAACTGCTCTCTTTGGTGAAGATGACAGCTACATCAAGTCGTGTCCCATTGTCAAAGAACCATGGCGAAAGCTGTAAGGTCCCAAGATTTTCTAAAATCTTATGTGTTTTTTTTTCTCTTTTCTATTAGCTTTGTTAGTATGCCGAATAAATATGATAGTTTTGATAGGGAAGATTTGGTTTCCCTCACAAAGGGAAATGTATGGACTGATGCAACAATTTTATGTATGTGCCCTGATATTAAAGATACACATGTCTCAAACACTATGCATGTAATATTTTTTGTACTTTAATATAATTTTATGCTACTTACAAAAAAAAATGTTTGTACTAAAACTTAGATTCTCGTTTTCGAGCTCTTTCCTGGGTTCCTTTTCTAGCTTGCCTCTATATTATAATTTCCACTCTAATCCAATATCTAAGCGAGAGCCTCCAAAATCACAAGAAGGTGCAAACTTTATATCTAGAGATACAGTGAGGATAGACATGTTGCATGAGATATTAGTGACTTGTATTTCTAGCTTTTCAAATCCTTGCTCATAATCACCTACAAGTTTTTTGCTATATGTTTCCACTGTGTTTAGGGTTTGAGGAATTTTTCCACCACTAAATCTTGCAATTTCCCACAAAAACCTAAAGAAAACTTCCCTCATAACAATATGTTCCATAAATTTCCATGTATATTTCATTGGAATAGTTTGTCACAATGGATTTTGCAATGCTAAATAATGCTAAATAAATTGGGACTGAAAGAAAAATAACTAGAGAAAATATATACACAAGGTCGACATAAGATTTACCCTGGGATAACCCATTATGAGGAAAATCCAAACCATAAATTGCTACTATAGGATATCCTACTCCCTTTGTTTTACTCTAATATATACCCCCTTATTATTACTCAACTATGGAACAATACAATAATATCATAAGAATGGAGCCCCCTCTTCTCCTAATGCCTCAGTATTTAATGTAACCTCATAGTCATATAGGGTTATTTTTAGGTTTTTTTCATTCATTGATTCTTGATTAGGGTTAGGGTTTTGTACCTTCTAAAATGTCCTTGAATTTCCCTACTTACCATGTTTATCCCTCAAGAACCATTTCCATTGCATAGAACCTACTCATTGCATGTATATCAACTCCGAAGTCCAAAAACCAGCTATAAAGGGAGGGATCCTCAAAATTTCAAAAACATCATAATGCACTTTTTTTCATTCACCGATGATTGTCAAGGATCAATGACCCATCCATGTTGCTTAGACATTATAATGGCATCCATATCCAACACAAGTGTCAAAAACCCCTGCAGAGGTGTGACTCCATGCCATTTTACATAGCCCTTGATTATGAGAAGACTTGTGTAGTTCATAAAGGAATTTGTGTACCTTTCTTATGTTATTTAGAGACTAATAACCATTCTCGGTCTTCAAAACCTAGATTCATTTTCCCATATCCATTGAATAGACCAAAGATATCTTAGTCTGGAGGTTAGAGCTATGTTTAGCTATGTAAACATGTGTAATTGTATTTTAAATTTTTGGCATTTGATTTTATATTTTCCATTACACATTCACATGGAAAAGATAAGCTTAAAAATTACATATTACTTCATAACCCATATTGCAACTGAATTTGAAGAAAACCCTACCACATAGAATAAGCTAATTAATATTAAATTACTTTAGATCAAATTGAGTAAAACCAACATAGATCCATCTTAAGATTTATTACACCTTAAGAAATTGGATACCTCTTGGTCCTTAATAGATGCCCATGTAATATAGATCTACCTTGGTTTTAATTTGTTTAATTTTATGTGACTACCTAAATTTTGATAAGTTATAATCCTACATGAACATTTTTACCTAACTGTAAGGAAAAATTATGATTGATTATTACATCGAAAACATTTTTCTCTGAGGTCTGTGTTTCACCACCGTGGCAAAAACATTCATCCTTTCAACCAATTGTTTTTTACCACATGTCAATTTCATTACCCAATCAACATTTGCGATGTATTTTGGAGTTTGGAGACTGTGGTTGTGTGTTCTTCTGAGTACCTATCCTTGACGGCTCTATCTGCCTCATCGTCATCATCATGATAAGAATGATGCCGATGTCGATGGCGTGTACTGTTATCAATTTTTCCATCCCTACTATTTTGCAAGCACCCTCGGCCATTTTTGTCCTCTTTGGAATCCCTCCCTTCTTCGTCCACAGATTTTTCTCTTTCACGGTATCCGTGTCTTTTACGACCTAATTTTCCACCATCTTATCATTGCCACCTTCCATAATCCTGTTCATTTCTAGTTTTTTCATCAGAAACCCTAGCTTTATCGCCATCAATAGAAACACTTCTCCTATTTCCAGAATTCTTTTTGTGGCTCTTTTCATCATCAAAATTCGCCCCATAGGCATTGGCCCTGTCATAATAAAAAACCCTCTCACGGAGGGATTTCCCTTCATAATATTTGTGTTGTCTTCTGCCAGAACCAGTTTCATTATTTGGCATTTCATTGACACTTCTATCTGTTGTTCCAAGGTCAATATTTAAAGCAAGTGAAAATGATGATGGGCAGTGGTGGAGAAGTCGAAGGCATGGGATTGGGGGTGATGGCCGCCCTGCCTCTGTAGTTAACTCCCAATGTTGCAATTTCTTTAGGAGACCACCTTGGAGTATCCAATAACAGTAGCCTTCTTACAAACAATGGCGATGGTTGTCTTAATAACAGCCTCAAGAAGGATGATAGGATTCCTCAATGGGGATTCAATGAGACCAAGGAATCCATTGCAATCAGGGCTGAGCTTGAGAAGGATTTTACTCAGACAAAGAGGAAAAAGACTATGTGGGAGCTCATTTCTTCAAGGATGAAGGAGAAGGGTTTCAGTAGGAGCTCCGAGTAGTGCAAATGCAAGTGGAAGAACTTGGTAAATAAATACAAGGTATGTTCTGGTTTCTGTTAATTCGTCTATGTTTCTGTATGTATGTATATTTATTCATTTTGTTTTGCTTGTAATTCATTTCAAGGCGCTGGGAATTGACATGATGCCATTTGGGAATAGTGCAAAATTTATGGCAGTTTGTATTAGATAGATGCAGGGCTCTTGCTGTTCGATGTTTGTGATTGGATCTCTATTGAAATCAATTCGAATCCATCTGGAATGTTTCATTAGCATCTGGGTATGCTAGTTAATCTTTGATCTGTTGTGCTGTGGATGTTAGTAATCTGATTTGTTACCATTTGAATCTTTTATGTGGTTGTGCTTAAAATTGGTTTGGTAACTGTTTTTTTTGTTTTTTATTTGGACATGCTCGGAATTGAGTTTAGGGCATTGGGTATGGCATATTACCATTTTGGCATGTCGGTTTAGAATTCATGGCATGTTACCATTTGAGCATGCCAGTTTAGAATTCATGGCAATTTGTTGTAGCTGTAGGGGCTCTGTACTCTTTATTTATTTATTTGGGTTTCAGTTGAATCAATTCAAAAATGCACTAGAATTCATGGCATGTTACCATTTGGCCATGCCAGTTTAGAATTCATAGCAATTTGTTGTAGCTGTAGGGGCTCTGTACTTTTTACTTATTTGTTTGGGTTTCAGTTGAATCAATATGAAAATGCACTGGAATTCATGGCAATTTGTTGTAGCTGTAGGGACTTTGTACTTTTTATTTATTTATTTGGGTTTTAGTTGAATCAATTTGAAAATGCACTAGAATTCATGGCATGTTACCATTTGGCCATGCCAGTTTAGAATTCATGGCAATTTGTTGTAGCTGTAGGGGCTCTATACTTTTTATTTATTTATTTGGGTTTTAGTTGAATCAATTCGAAAATGCACTGGAATTCATGGCATGTTACCGTTTGGCCATGCCAGTTTAGATTTCATGGCAATTTGTTGTAGTTGTAGGGGCTTTGTGCTTGTTTATTTATTTATTTGGGTTTCGGTTGAATCAATTTGAAAATGCACTGGGAATGATGTGTTAGCATTTGGGTATGGTGGTTTAACTTTAAACCTTTAGCTATCATCATCTACTTTGTTACCATTTGGGTCTCTGATGTTGGCTTATGGATTAGTGGTTGGCATGGGGTGTTGTTTTCAAGACCCTGTGGGTGTGGAGCCCTTGTGTTCCCTCCCCTCCTTTGATGTCAATTTGGTCCAAGTGGATGATAGTAGGATAGTAGGATGTTTTTCCTTTTATATTTTTGAAAATTGAGTTAATTGTTTTTCTTTTGGGTGTGCTTAGAAGTGTTTAGGGTATTGGGAATGTCGTGTTAACATTTGGGCATGCCATTTTAGAATCCATGTTAGTTTCAGGGTATTGGCAATGGCATGTTACCATTTGTTCATGCCAGTTTAGAATCCATGTCAATTTCAGGGTATTGGGAATGGCATCTTATTGTTTGGTCATGCCATTTTAGAATCCATGTCAATTTCAGGGTATTGGGAATGGCATGTTACCATTTGGGCATGCCAGTTCAGAATCCATGTCAATTTCAGGGTAGTGGTAATGGCATGTTAGCATTTGGGCATGCTAGTTTAAAATCCGAGACAATTTCTTCTTGATGCGACTGTCTCAGCCCTTGCTTTTATGGATGTGTGTCTGCTTTAAAATCGTAATAACTACACTGGGAATGGTGCATTAGAATTTGGGTATTCCAATTTAGAATTTAAGCAATGAATGTGATTAATGAGTCTTTGATGTGGCTGTGCTGAAAATTGTTGTAAATTGAGTGGAGATTTCCTTTTAGCGTTTGGGTATGCCAGTTCGTTTTTTGGATCTGTTGTGGATGTGACTAATAAATTTTTAACACGGCTGTGTGGGAACATGTTTTAGAATTCGTGGGGATAGTAGTTTGACATTTGGGTATTATGTTTTACGTTTTTGGTTTCTTGTGACTCGTGTGTATTGGGACATAGGGTGTGTGGATCTTTGTGTGTATTGGGATATAGGGTGTGTGGATCTTTGTGTGTATTTAAGTTATTTTGATGTGGGTGTGTTTAAATATTATTTAATTTTCTTAAACACTGAAGAGAGTAGGAATGGAATGCAATATCTACCCTCCTATCAAGTCACACATCAGTTATTTAGACCTAGGTCTGGAGAATTCCTAAATTTAGCCCTGCAGTGTGGATTTATACTCCAACATTCCCTCTCAAGTCACATCAGTTATTTAGACCCAGGTCTGGAGAATTCCTAAATGCTAACCATTGTTCTTTAACATCTGAAAACAATGGATATGCTAGGAATTGAAACCAGGACCTGCCCTTGTTACATCCTGTCTTGATGAAGGGAATACCAAGTTTATGACCTAGTTGTGTATTTCTACTCTAGAATTATTCCAATGGAATGGCATGTGATCACACCTTTTATTCACTATAGAGATTATTGATCGGCTTGTGATCACACCCTTTATTCACTATAGAGAGTATGGATCTCCGTTCATGGCTTGTGATCACACCCATTATTCACTATAGAGAGTATGGACCTCCATTCAAGATCTACTTTATGATCCATCTACTTTTGACCAAGAGATGGAACTGGGATGGTAATTTTTTCCATCGAAGTCACCTAGGATTTGCATGTGACTGCATCCACATAATAGCAGGAAGAGCAAGCATGATGGAATTCTTTTGTGGACATGTATGTATTCCAATTCTTGTTTTTTTCAGGGGTGTGTGTTTGGGAGTTGGAAATTTGGGTGTCTAATAGCTTGTTTTTTTAATCCATTCTCCATGGTGAGTGTGTAAGTTTGGTGTTGGGTGTCTTTGGAAATTTGTTCCTCTCAAAAGGAACTTGGTTTTACCATTTAGGTAGTGATTTTACTTTTACGATACGAAATTATTCATCTCAGACTATTTTGGTGCTTGGGGTTTGACCTCTCTTTTCTGTAATTTGTTGTTGTGATTTTTTAGGTTTCTTTGATATGCATTGGAAATAATCTGTAAATTATGCATTGCTTGGAGATGCTGTTCAACCTTAACAGTGGCTTGTTCACTTGTAGTTTGTCATTAGTTTTTTTAGTTAAATGGAAAATTTAATTAAAATTATCCTTTTATCAGTTTGAAGCTTAGATCCTTGTTAAGATCTAAAATGAATAGGAAATAGAACCTCTGTTTGAATTCCATGCAAGAACATTAGTTATTGTCACCATTATGGTTTATTGACAGAGACTTAATATCATTATGGTTTATTGAGAGAGACTTAACAGTACCGGATATGCTTAAATGGGTTCCCTTAAATGAGATATTTTTCCTTTGAGTTGACATGTAGAAAAGTGATTAGTACTTATTACATTGTAGATATAGAAAATATCTATTATTTGATATAATTACACTAGGTTCCCTATATAAGCATATTTTTACTTTAAGAGTTCCTTGGACCTCTTTTTGGTCGTCTGGGTGGCTTTCATATGGTCTTTGTTTGTTTGAAAATTGATTACTCATTAGATATAAAAAATATTTACTTTTTGAGTATAAATTAATATTATTAGGGTGTTTGTGTACAATTTTGAATTTTTGCTTGCGGCTAACAATGCTTATATCGAACAACAATTATAGCATAATTTTGGGTGGATAATTTTGAATTATCTGTTTATAATTATTTTCATTTTGTTTAGATGGGTATTGGTAGAAATGGTTGTAGCGAAAATGGCCGCCCCTTCAGCCAATTTTTTTTACCATGTGTCAATTTCGATGCTACATGCAGGCCACACACGACAGTTGCGACTGCAATTGTGCTTTGCCATCGCTTTTTCCTTCGACGATCACATGCTTCACATGACAGATTTGTGAATTTCACTTTCTGTTTTTCTTAAACAGAATAAAAGTTCATTTTTAATATAAATTTGATCTTATATTGGAATATAAGACTAGATGCTATCCACCAAATGGTAGAAATTGACAGCAAAGCCAGACATACATAGTCTTAATATATTTTTCTGACTTTTCCATTGATCACAGATTGTTATATTTTTTATGCACATTCAAATTCAACCATCAACTAGATAATTTGCCAACTAGATTGACTTCCTCATGGCCTCTGCTTCACCACCCCCTTCATTCTTGTCTAATACCATTGGGACTTCCCCCCCTGGATGGGAGCCCTTTCTATCAGCAACACAAAATCCCATCTCATAGCCATATGCTCATTTGTGACTGGCCTTAATTTTGTTTATCAACTTGATCACTTTTATCAACTTTTGAATGCTTGCCTTGACTGCATCAAGTGATATGCCAGTGTCCTCCAATTCTTGCTACTGCATGGAAGCAAATTTTAACTAACTGGCTTTTAGATTACACCAATTCACAATGCTCTGCTGCTGTCCTCACTGAATGCTTTGATATTCCTACTATCAATCCTTCTCATGTTAAAGTTCGCTTTTAATGCCATTTGGAATCACCATGGCCTTTGTTGTCTGCATCATTGCCTTAGCCAGGACAAATAAATATTTTATCATATTGCTGCTATAGAATTTGGGTGAGGTCTGGTTCCTGGTCTTTACCAAGCTTCCTATCACTTGCAACCACTTCCATCTTGCTTTAAATAGTTCCCTCAGATCTGAAAAGATGCAAATCTAATGTTTTTTGATACCTAGAACTTTCTTAGAGTGCATCATTATTAGAAATACTTAACAGAAGTGTGTGCTTATATGTGTTTAAATGTGTGCACAATGCCTTAAGCAAGCATGTAAAACAACTCTTATTATATTTATAACAGATATGATTTGCGAATATATTGTCCTCTTCTGCTGCTACAAATTATATCTCTTTGTGATTTTATATTATATTTTGGGGAAATGAATATCCTATCATGGTGCCATCCCTAAACAAGTTCATATCATAAAACAACCAGCACCAACAATTCCCAGGAGTCCTTAATATTATGCAAAACAATCATGCCCAAGGTACCACAACAATAGCCAGTCCAAACAATTACACTATTGATATTTATCCCAAGTACCACACCTCTATAGTAGAAACAGTTGGCATATTTGGTGTTTGCCAAAATTCAGAGACACATTTAATTGTTTGGTGAAAGGATATACTCATATCAGTGGACATAACAGAGTGTAGGATTGGCTTGGGGTCCTCTAGTGGATATTACAGTGCTGAAAATCAGGGGAAACATGAAGACAGTGGAAAAGGAGATCTTGATTGACAAATTCTTAAAAATATCGGCTAGATGTTCAAAGATCATGGCTGAAAATTCAAAGAATATAATAACACTAAAATGCATGATTGAAGAATACTATCTCACCAAGTAAGACAAAGGGTAGAAGTTGAAGGAAGAAGAGTAGGTGAAGAAGGATGCATCCGATCTTCCTGAAGAAGACCAAGCAGTGGCATGTGAGGCCAATAACACCACCAGAATGGGTGATGCAGTTTCTGAAGCAGCAATAAATGTGGATGTAGCAGCCTATGATGACTATAAGGATGTGGACGAGCCATCCTCTTTCCCTACGAATGATTCCAATGATGACTTGGATTCAATACCTCATCTTATTTATGACATGGGTGGTGATGCATATATGGTTGTACACAAAGATGATTAGTTGGGAGTGCGTGCACCTGAGCTTGGTGAGAGCATAGATCTGGATGAGATGCATTTTGAGGATGATTTCATCTCTCATGCAGAGGACAATGAAAGGGTGAAAATGATAGATGAAAGTCTATATGACTCACATGAGTTAAGTGACAACCTACACCGAGTTAATGAGATGAGTATGCATGACATTTGGTCACTGAGAAACAAATTAGGCAAGTGTTGATGAGAGAAAATTATGCACATAGGTTTACTGAGGTCTTTATGTGGAAGATCCAGTTAGAGGAGAGACAAAGGGGATTTGCAGAGTTGCAGAAGGGGTCATTAGTACCCAATTGCTCATCATCAGAGAAACACTGGAGCAGATGAAGTCTAATTACTTATAGTTCATGGATAGGGACCTTGCTCTTAAGTTTTGCAGAAGACAAGGAAAATATGGTTGAGGATCTCAATTACCAATTGAGCTTGGCATGATCTTCATTATTGACAGCAACAAATACTTCATAATCCTTGACATGAGTGACACATGAGGGCATGAGTGTCACACGTGATTTGGGGGAACGCCCTTTGATGATTATGCATGCGGAGCCTTCAAATTTGCAGGTGAATGAGGAGAGATGTGACATAGAGGGCTTGGTCTATGAACATGATCATGAGCCACTTATGTTGGAGAAAGGATTAATCATGAAGGGCATAGTTAAGCACCTACCATGTGGACCAGCCATCATGGGTGTATATGCATTGCTAAATTGGCTGGGAAGATATAAGATAGCTATGGAGACACTTTGGGTTATAGTCGTGAATACAAGATACTTGATGGAATAGGAGTATACAAGCATATGCAACGTTATACATGGGAACATAGTAGCACATGGTGAGGTCCTGTGGAGTTTTGGATGGTTTCCCATAGGGAGACCACTAAACAGAGATCAAGAGCATATCCTTATAAATATAATAAGAGTTGTTTTACATGCTTTCTTAAGGGATTATGTATCATTGCTTCTTCAACCTCATCCTTGTACATTTAAACAACCATATAAAAATCCCCAATATTTTCTTCACTGAGATAACAGAGGCAAACACATGGATAAAGTGACAAATTCGGTCCCAATCTACTACATGATAGCACCATCATACTCATCCAAGGGTAAGCATGTTTATGCCATAGTTTCAATCCTTTTTAGTCTTCAAATTACTGTTTTTTATTGTTGTAAGCTAAATTCATTTAAGGTTATCATTTGGTCTCCAATTGATGTTGAAGTTGCTACAGGGAACACTAAAAGATATAGGTCTGCAACATCCTTACCTATTGGAAATATGCCCAAATTATAATGCTAGTTGCTACAGGTGTTTTCTTTTGTGACTAATCCCATGCCTCAGATTGTTGTGAGAGACCTCTTTTTATGACTGTTTATTGTAAAAACAAGATTATTTATTATTGTTTTGATATATTCCAAATGAAAACTTTGTCTAAGACTGAGGGTGAGATATTCATTAAGGCATTGTGCTTATATGTGTTTAAATGTGTGCCTAACAACTTTACTACAGTTGCAATGTCTTGATGTTGTTCTCTTGCCTTGTTCACCATTACTGTGAAGCCCCTCTTTCTTTTACTACTGGCCCCTACATTTACGCACCTTCATAAAGGTGTTCAATCAATACCCATCTTCAACACTTTTCAATTTCATTTATACAACATTATATAATTATGTTATTTTAGGCCATCATGTTTTCCAACTTGGGTGTAAGGTGTAGTAATAATTATGCTCTTTTAGGCTAAACACCATTGAAAAATGAAAAGAGCTATAAAGGAAAAATGATTTTGCAGATAGTCAAGTGCACACAAGTATGAGTCTCTGACATAGATACATCGAACAAGGAAAAGGTACAAACTTGTATAGTTAGTGCACAGTAAGCAATTAGAAAAATAAAGAAAGATAGGGACCACAGGAGGTAGTATCTAGACAATCTAGAACAATCCAAAGTTTTGAGGTTTGGGTTGACAAAAGACTGCACAATATTGAGTATCAAACAATTTTTTGACTAGAACATTTCCTTTACTACATTGGCAACTAGACAACAACTAACATGAACCCAATGTATGAGATTACAAGTATATAATGTAAAGGATTCATAATGTCTTAAGGAGATAGTTGAGATCTTCAATACTTTCAAAATATACCACATTACAAAGAATTAAACCAATGAGTTGATGCTATATCCAAAGAGGTATTACTTATCCACTTTGGGGTACTTCTCGCTATAAATTTCAATGAGGGAATGCCAGAGGTTTCTAGATCTGACCTTTGTAGTTTTGTTTCAAAATTTTCTAGTTGTGTTTTTTAATCTTATAGTTTTAGTTTTTTAAAGATCTTAAAGGAAGACTATATTTGTTTTCCTAAAAGGGACATTATGTTTAGTGGATAGTTTAAGATTTGGTTTACAAAGCAAAGTAAGATTTATATTTTGTAGTTTGTGTTACAACACCCATAGAAAGCATTTTTGTGCTTTATATAGTAATAAAATGTGATAGTTTTCCCTAGAAAAGAAGGATTCATAATGAAGTGGTATATTTTGGGTATTACCAAATAGATACTTTATGTTGCATTTTGTAGCCTTTAACCTTGTATTAACTTGTTTGCACTAAAATAATATAAAGTCATGTACAAATGTTATTGCTCATGACGAGAATGAATGGAGTAGTGGCCTCATGATGCTATTTGTTAATGCTATCTATTTCATTACAATGCAGTCTTCTATCTTTTCTTCAATGGATTTGTTGCAGGTGAATAGTTGTGTAGATGATGTGTTAGGAATCATGAGGTCTATATGCATGAATGTTCAAACTGATAAGTATATATTATGAACAACAATGGTTGTTATTGTCCTCAGTAACTTTCTCCTGGTCATCTGAAGTCTTGAAAATGCACCTTGACTTAATTCATGAGAGTTGCTCTTATCTTCCCTCCATAAATTGCAATCAAGATTTTATTAATAGCTTGGATTGGCCAACTTTCATTACACCTTGTACCAAATGTGTCTCAGGGCCATAACAAATGCATTTGTATGTTCATGTATGTGGTAGGTCCCCCTAGAGCATGTTTCCTATATCTACCACTTGATGCAACATGAATATATGTATAACCAAATAGTGTTATTTTTTCTACCACTTCACTAAGCATTATTATTTTTTCTTTTCACACCTAGGTGATTTTACAGATAATTACTACAATTTCTTTTGCTCACCACACAACTTGAAACAAGGAGTTTAAAATTTAATTCAAACTCTCTTATACATTTCACTACACTTACCTTGAAGGGAAAAATTAACAAAACTAGAGATTAGAATTTGTTATTTTTTGAAAGTCTCGTTTACCAGATTTCTAATGAGACATATCGAAACTTAGGAAGACCCACATTCCTAATAAGAACTTCACATTCTTATATTAAATCTCAACTTGATGGTTTTTTCACTTCTTTTAGGTTGTTTCTTCATCTATTATGATGATTGTTGGTGGTTTCTTACTAAACCTCTTCCTCCCCACCTGTTGGACATTGTTCCATTCAACTTAATTGGCCCAGTCTTCATTTGAATTGCTACCACCAACACTACTCCAAGTCCATCAAGGACCTTGCATCTAGCTAAGAAATGTTTTTTCTCCATCATTTAAATTGGATTATTGTTGTAGTCATATTGGACTCACTAATAATTTCACAATTTCCTTTGAATTGAATTCCATTTGTTATCACATGAAGAATGCATGATAATTCCATTTTGATACTAATAAAGTAGACCGTGTTCATTTCTCTGGACTACTCTTGGACTATTCACTTATGCATCATTCTTCTGGGGTTGATAAACCTTATTTTTCAATGTGTGTACCCTCTCCTAATAGGCCATGACTACGGTATGGTCTATTCTAGATGGGATGTGAATTTGTTGTCTCTATTCTATAGATAGTGGTTGATTTTGAAGCTGTAGTAGGTACAGGTTTTCTAGATGGTAGGTATAATGGAGTTATATGTACTTCTTGGCAGATTTAAGAAATATTCCCCAATTTTATCTTTAGTTTGTAGCACTATTTAGTTTGTAGGCATATTCTTTTAGTAACCATTCATGATTTCTTCTCTTACCATCCCACTGCTCAACAAAATTACCTCATCAATGAATAACAAAATTTATGTAGCAACACACACATCCTCAATTGGATTCTACAACTATTTCTTAAACACATCCCTTACTCTTTGTCCATATAAATTTTAGGTTATTAGGTATGCATCAATGCATTATGTTGTTCTCTAAGACTCTTTTGCGGACCACTTTAATAGATTGCGTAACTTTTTACGATATTTTTTTTCCTAAGGACGGTATATTTTTGTGCTTATTAGTGTGTTTGAAAAATTAAATTGGATTTTAAGCTTGAATGTCTTTGGATCTTATTGTATTTTACTAGAATTACAAATGATAAAATCTATGTGTTAATATTGCTCCTCTTCCCGATTCTTAAAGGGTGCTAGCTCAATGGAAGAGCGCCTATTTTACAAGCAGGAGAATGGTGGTTCGATTCCTCCATGCCCTAATGATATTGGAATGTATTTATAAAGGTAAAAAATGTAGTAGTGCAAGATGGATGCAATATTAGATGCAACACTAAGTGCAAAACAAGATGTAAAAGTGGACGTCACACCAAACACAAAAGTGGATGCAAAAGTCGACCTTATGTTAGACGCAAATATGGACACAAAAATTGATGTCACACAATGCAAAATAGGATGAAAAAAGAGACTCAACACTAGACACAATTAATGACTCAAAACTAGATGCAATACTAGGTCCAAAACTAAACAAAACAGTAGATGCAAAAGTGGACTCCTAACTAGACATAAAATTGGACATTAAATTGACCACAAAATATGGTGTATCGATGGACATAAAACTAGGTGTAAAACAAGGTGCAAAAATGGAAGGAACACTTGGCGCAAACAAAAACTTAAAATGAGACACAATATTGGATGCAATATGGGACAAAACATTGAATGTAAAACTAGACGTAATATTGAATGCAAGATGGGATGCAACATTGAACACAAAACTAGATGCAATATTAGATACAAACATGGCTGCAAAACTAGGCACAACATTCGGCGCAACACTGGGTGCAACATTGGGCTCAAACATAGATGCAAAAAAAGACATCAACTGGGATGCAACACTAGGTGCAAACCTATATGCAAAATACAACATAAAACAAGATGAAACATTAGGCACAAACATGGATACAAAAAAAGATGTAAAACAAGATACAAAGTTAGATGCAAATGGGGATGCAACATTATAAGTAAAATTGGATGCAAAACTAGATGCAACATTGGGCCGAAAATTGGATGCAATCCTAGATGCAGAATTGGACACATAATTTTATGCAAAACATGGTGCAAAATTGGGTGCAAGACTTGATGAAAAACTAGGAGAAAAATAAGACGCAAAATTCGATGCAAAATTGAGCGTGAAACTGGGTGCAAACAAGGATGTAACAAAGGACACAAAAAAGATGAAATAGAAGTTGCAAAATTGGGCAGAAATAAAGGCGTAACAAAAGATGGAAAAAATTGGGCACAAAAATGGACGCAAAAATGGATGTTAAAAAGGACGGAAAAAAAGATGCAATAGACGTCATTTTACGAAAATGTACAATAGCGCCAAGTTTAGTGCCAGATTGTTCATCATAATTGGGAGAAAGTTACACTAAAATCCGGTGCTAAATTTGACGCTAAATCCAGTTTTTGTTGTAGTGAGAGGACATTACAAGTTTTCACTGCCATGAGGTCCTTCTCAGACATTTGGACCTTGCTCAGGGTAGGTTCTTGTCTTTATTTTATTGGACATAAACATATTGCTATGTCTTTAGTCAATTCTACCTACAATCTGTAACTTCCAAACATGCAAGAAATTTTGTGGGCCTCTATGTATACAATCCTTTCATCACAAGATTTACACTAATCTCTGAAGTGATTTTCAAAATTACAATACTAAGTAAGTCAAGCCATATCTGTTACTACAATTTCCAGCACACTATATGGTTATAATTATATTATATACATCATTAAAATAACTAGACATTTTAACCTTATTTATGTAACTAAAACAAACCTTTCATACCCATGATTAAGCAATCCTGTTCAACATGCCTTCATACCATACCATCACACACTCATTGCACCCTTCACCACATACTATGTTTAGGTTTTTATTAACTAAACATTCTTTGTTGATCCTTCTTTCTCACTACCTGTAGCTTACTTATTTGATTTTAGCCAAAGGACACTCTGATCTTGATGCTCAGCTTCGTTGTATGCAGTCTTTCTTGTGACTAATACGCAATTTAGTCAAGTTCTATATTTGGAAGAACCTCTAAATCTAACCAACATGGCCAGTATTCCTTTGGATATTGATGAAGAGTGGACTTCAAATTGGAGGTGAGTTGGTTTTAATAAAAAATCCACGTCCAAATTGGACTATTCAACCAGCTCACTAGTTGAATCAGCGGAATCATTAAGGACTGTTAGATCTTGATCCACCCAGATTGACGATGGAATTCAATTACTATAGGTCGGATTACATTAAATTTTGCATCCATTCATTATTGTGAATACTACACAACTTTAACCAACCAAATTGCTCACAGCCGTAGATATTCTTCAACGATCAACCTCATATGTTGATCTCGATCTCCCTCGCGTCAGTTACTTTCCAATTCTGCAGCCCGATTCCCATTTTATATTCCACACTTTTCCTTCTAACGGAATGTTCCAGTGTCGTTGGATCTATATCTAGTCAGAACGAACAGTGGAATTCTGGGTCCACCTTCCACAATTTAATATCTGTGCACTTTAGTTTAGTGGGATTTCCACCAACCTTTAGATTATCCCATTCACCATATCTCAACTATAGATCTACCCATGCAAGTTAAGTTATCTTCAACCATTCCAGAGTTTTATATTACTTCTAACTCTCATTTGTGGAATCTATCCTCGACCATATATCTGTCTGAGTTACAGATATTTAACTCAAGTGATTCACAATTGAATTTATCATTGGCATGATTAGTTTGATTCACACTCTCCCTTTGTCGATTGATCATAGAATCGATCAATCGATCTCTATCCACACTCGTGAAGCTTGTATTTATCAAATTCTGAACTCCATTCTAACATTCAGAAAAGATATTTTCCCACGCATGACTACCTTGCAGATCTCCTTATAGACCCTTGAAGGTAGGGAGATATGGAATGGTTTATAAATAGATGGCTCCACCTATTGGGTGCAGGGTCAACATTTCTAACATAATTTAACCCTACTATATACTTTTTCAACCAATCCATGCCAATCATCATATGCACATACATTTGCATGTCTAGCAAGGTTAATATCAACATCATATACATGAATCAAAATCTAACATCATTAGCTTTCATGATTCGCAAAGGTTCCAGTATTCCTATATGTCCTATTCGCTTATAGATAAACTTATTACTTCACGGGAACAAATTTACTTACAATGCATATACCTTTTATAAGTATTTTTCTTCTAAACGCCTTTCTGGGTTCTCTTGGATGTCCAGGAAAAACACACCAAGTGTTAACGGTACTATCAGTACTAAACAAAGCTACCCAACAACAAGATAATTAGAGGTAAAACATTCAAATTATGACTTATGTTCTTGTATTTCCTCTTCACATGCATCAAAAAAGATCAATTGCCTTCTGTTTAGCTCTAGTGGTTGATTGAACTAACAAGTGTTTTGTATGCTTTACCTTGGTGAGTTGGAAGAGCTCCCTCATCCTTGGGGTGCTGCAACTCATGTGGCTCCTAGATCACTTAACATAGCAGCGATGGGATTAGAAATAATACCTTCCCATTCCCCATCATTCTCGCAACTTGCTTTTCAACACGGTATTAGATAAATATACATAAAATTATTTTTCAATAAATCTACCTGAGCCATGCTTAATCAGTTACATGATTAGTACTTACTTTTCAACAACGATATAAGAAATACCCCTAATTTTTTACTAGTACACCTTCAATACTGCAACCGGATACCTTTCTAGTGGAGATCACAAGGGAAACTATTTTCACAGATCACCTAAAATAGTTTTTCTTTTACTGCAACATGCAAAGCTAAGTTACAAGAAACAATTCCCATCTAACTAAGAATCCACAAGGGCCATACAACATATCACTTTTCATCTTATTTCAGAACATATTTCTTCTTAGAACTCATTTAAGAAGCCATTAATCATCAACTAAAATTATTCATACAGTGATCCTCATGCATACTTGATCAGTAATCCATAATACCTTAACCTATTTTAGTCCTATCATAATCATTTAATGTCCACCAACGACAAACCTTCATGAATAACTTACCATACGAGCATCCCTATTATTACATCAAGCAAACTCGTCATCCATCATACATCCACTAGAATGCATTGTTCAGAACCCATCAATTTGAATACACATGCAGAGTACATTAACTAAGATTTATGAAGCTAAAGGCGATATCCATTTAGTGTGCTTCAATGGAACTAGATATCCCCAAGAGGCGAAAGGGTTAAACTCGCGACTTTGTCTTTTGCAGAACAACTTGTATGTATACTAAACAATCAAAGCAAAAATTTTATTTGTTAGAATAAAGTTTTTTTTATTCAGCGGAACTCGATGTTCCCAAAAGGAAACAAGGTTGAAACCTATGGCTCTGATACCATATGTAACATACCTAAATAACCTGAAAAAAAATGAATAAAAAAAAATTCAAATATAAATTCTTTCACATGAATTTTGGCTATAACATTCATAAACATTCAACCTTAAGTTTCTTTTTTAAATAACAAACATTAATTTCCACAAGGAAATCCATCCTTCCGCAATTAAATCAACTTCTGCAACCAGGAAAGTCGTTCCTGCACTGAAACAAACTTTCTAACTTTCGGTTTCTGCCTTCCGGTGCGGACTTCGAAAATCGGGAACCTGAAATCCGACATAATCAGTTATCCTTGTTTCTTCCTTCCGCATTCCACCTTTCCACCTTTTGCTATGGATTGCAGACATCAGAAAACTAACATCCGATGGGATAATTTATCCACATTTTCACCTTTCGGATTCCACCTTTCTTCCTTTTGTTGTAGACTACGGACATCGAAAACCTAACATGCGACGTAATCAATTATCCACATTTTTGTCTTCCACATTCCGCCTTTCCACCTTCCGCTGCAGACTTAGTAAATTATAGACTTAACATGCGACGGAATCATTTATCCACATTTCTGCCTTCCGCCTTCCACCTTTCTTCCTTCTGCCGTGGATTGCCGAAATCAAAACTTTCCACTTTCTGAGTTTCGACATCGGACTTTGGGTAGAGGAATTCTTGAAACACAATACCTTTACTCATTTTCTTTTTGTGCCATTGATTCTTGTAGGGATAGTCTCAACCGTCGATCTTGTGACTCATATCTCCATCGTTAATCCTCGCTAGGCCTACCGGATTTTGCAAATCTGGAAGGTTTACTTACTCACGCTTGTTGACATCATGAAATGAATCTCTGCCGTAGATCTAAATCCTTGGATGATCTTCACCATACATCCTCGCAAAGCCTACCGGATTCTGTAGATTTGGAAAGTTTATTTATATGCGCTTGTTGACCTCGCGGAATGAACCTCCGTCACTGATGTACAACATCATCAGATCTCAGCTGTCGAAACATGCAAAGTGTATAGGATTTCACAGATATGCCAAACTTAATTTATTCGTGCATGTTGAGGTTGCAAAATCCACTCCCGTCGTTGATCTCCAACACCATCAAATATAAGTCATCGAAACATGTCGGGTGTACAAGATTTCGTAGATATGAAAACTTAATTTATTTGTGCATTTTGAGGTTGCAAAATCCACTCCAGTCATCAATCTCTAACACCATCAAATCTCAGTCGTCGAAACATGCAGAGCGTACCCCATTTTGGAAATTCAGAAACTTAATTTATACGTGCATATCTAGTTGACGAAATATATGTCCACCATTGATATGATTCCCCCAATCCATCCAACGACAAATTCCGTATGTAAGTTAACCCTTTCACCATTTCCAAAAGTATTAAGTCTAAGCATCTTTCCTTGGCGGCATCGTCTACAGCCTTTGACATTCCCCTTTGTCCATCTCGACCCTCCTTCCTTGTTCCTCCTTTCACTTGCCGAAAATTTTGCAAGTGTAATAGATCTCATTCCAAAACTATAAGTATTAACCATGAACTTCGTTAAGCTTGGGATGGTCAACCCAGAATAGAGCTCAAGCCTCCACAAAAAACAAATACCCTCGGTGTTTAAATTAGGGAAACATACAGTATGCAAGTAACCCTTTACAGAACGTTATGGCACCATTAGGAAACCCAAAATCATCAAATACAAGTCACAGTCATTCATACAGTGCAGGATTACCCTTTTTCAGGAACTAAGTCAACCTATCAGTTCTAGTGGATTTGAAAAAAATAGAGTAGGTGCATTCCATTCCATTAATAATCTACATACCCAAAGCAATCCAAATGATATGAGCACACTGCGTTCATCAACCAAACTTTTCATCATCAAACCTATGGGCATTCTTCTTATCATTTTATCAATCATTGTGGCATACATTCATGCATCTACAGATACACCCTAAGCTCGCCAGTTAGAGGAAATCATGCAGTAAACTGGTGATTCTTTACAAAGCACTATTACACCGTTTAGTTTCCATTTACCCTAATACAAGGCACCATCATCTAGCAACAATGTATGAAACAATAGTTCATAAGCATTATTTCCAACAATGAAACTGAAGCTACTAATTATCATTTCCCTGACAATGAAACACATATTTGCACATAAAGAACATACGTGGAGTTCAATAAAATAGCAGAAACAAAGCCTCAGTGGTGAAACCTGGTTTTAAATGAGCAGCAATGAAGAGGGAACAGCCATGTTCCACCCAACCGTAGATTAGGGACAGATCACTCCGTCCTCAATCACCCCCGAGCTAAAGTATGCATGCCGAGAAAGGTGACTGCCAAAATTAGTCTAGTTCTCTAGTGAGAAATCACTTTCCTAACACAGACTGCTCACACAACAAGTATTCATTGTTCCATCATACTCAACAACATCCTACCTCCTAGCATATGCTTCCTTATTTATAGTTTTTGTTTTGCCTAGGTCTTTTGCAGCTAATGGCCAACTCTCCTCAGGACTTTCCGCTCCACTACATCTTTGATTCCCCACGGTGGGTCTAGTGCCATCATGGCATTCCACGCCTGGTGTAACTTCACTGAGAGTGACCCTTCACGTCCTCCACTCTTGCATGCATAGTTTCCTCATTCAACATGACTATCCCTATGATTTAGATTTTTAACACAAGCATAATGCTTCAATTACATTTGTCCTCCACGGACCAATTGAGATATTCCAGGTCCGCCAATCGCATTAAAAAAAAATTAGTCTCTCAAAAATATTACAAATAAAGTTTATCATTTTAAACATTAGATTACACATTTCCATTTTGAAAAAAGTTTGCACCTTCAGAAATTTAATCCCTATGTGTGCTTTGTAGATCGCCTTTTAGATGGATCTACGCTGATATTTAAGGCATTTAGGCCACTACAACTTCTTACTTCGTTCCAAACTTTCTAAAACCTTTAGTTTACTTGTTTTAAAGAAGTCTCTATTTATTATTGTCCACCCTTCATTGAAAATGATAGATGTCAACTTCTCCACTTGGCACACAAAATTTATGATTTTAGATGCTCTGGGTCATGACTTAACGATAGGAAAATAATGCTCAACAATTGTAACATCATAATAAAACCATATTCCCTGCAACAAGAAACTTGACTTTTTGCAAATTCTAAACTGCAGCAACACTACACTGACACAAAAATCACTTTCACATCTTTGGGGTTTTGTACGTGATGCACTGAGATTCCTAATATTGAGATTTTAAAAGATTTAGTGTTGAATGGAACCATTTCACCGGAAGCTTACCTTTGCAATTAGGCCATCTGGAAAACTTTCCCCAAGTTATTAAATATGCTAATTTATGTTCCTAACCGCGAGTTTATTGAACCGCGAGTTATTTGAAATATGCTAGTTTTCGTTCTAAAATCGCAAGTTTATTGGACCGCGAGTTAAATATACTGGAATTCTGAAATTGAGATCTATTTCACAATCAATACATAATACGTTTGGAGAAGAAGACAAAGAACCATCCAGCTTTGTTCGTTTTTAAATTTCTGAATAATAATACAGTTTCTTTAGCCTTTGTCCTCCATTCATCACGAGTATCTTTTGTTTTGAACATAAAATTGATTTAAAAAATCATCAGTCATCACGAGTATCTTTTGTTTTGAACAGAAAAATTTATTTAAAAAATAAATGTACGTTAAATGAGAAATTTTTAATTAAGTTGATAGATGTTTTATTTTACATTTGGGATAGATGTGTTTATTTGACATTTGGGGGAAGACTACCATCTATGATTTTTCATTTAAGGACACAAAATTTTTAATTAAATTGATAGATGTTTTTATTTTATATTTAGGATAGATGTCTTTATTTGACATTTGGGGAAGACTACTATCTATAATTTTTCATCTAAGAACAAGGATGAGATAAATGTACTCTCAAGATTGATTCTGTGGCAGTCTCATGAATGTATAACTGGTAACAATGCATGAATAACTCATAGCTGATGAATGTAAGATAATTAAAAGACAGTGTTATAAAAAGAAAAAAAATATAAAATATAATTGATAGTTGATAAATGGATAACGAAAAAATGTAAATAATAACATATTGTAGGTAGACATGGTTAACTCAAAGCTAAACTCATTTAACTAAAAAAACATAAAAAATAAAAAATATTTCCAAATTATTTTTTATAAAATCTCAACCATTGGATGGATATCAACATCATGGAACCACAAACGCTAATTATAATATACACATAAACCAGCAAATACCGAAATGTAGAACTTATCCAATACCGAATGCATTTTGTGTGCTTCTATGTCATTCAAATATTTTACTGAACAAGGCGAATGTAATCTTAGATCTCCCACAACGACAATATACACATAACATATCGTTCACGCTAGGAACTCAGCTGTAATTGAAATAGTAATAATTGTAGCAGAATTAATTGGCGTACTGGTGAACGTCCCTCGACAGGTTTACCAGATACTGCTTTATTTCCCGCCTGTGTAATTAGGAATGAGCGATCGAAGGGAATGTTCGTTCGGGTGGTATCACCTGAAAGTCTTGCGGTGGTGCAACATAATTTAACCGGCCCGAGTCACCGGTGCTGGGCAGTCTGGTGACATCCCTCCCAAATGATCCTCTGCCACTCGAATGTTGGGCTGATAATAATAGCTTTTTCCTGCTGCTGCCGCTGCGGGATGATATTTGATTAGTGGAGCTAGGTCGGAAGACAGCTCTGTAAATGCATGGTATCAGCCCTTCCATTGATGTCGGTTTCACAGATCTCTATCACTGAGTATTGTCGATGATGATTAAACAGTGAAACGATGAAAAACAGAAGAAAAGGGAAGGATGAACTAGATTTGTTCTCTGCAATAGCAATATTGGTATCAATAAACATGGAATGAAAATTGGTGTATTGTGAATTGGTATAAAAAGGATGCAGATCAATAATGTACGCCAGTTTCACACGCTACTCGGTGTCTTCTTGTTTCTTTCACATGTTTCTTGCAACTTACTAAATGCTCAGAAATTAATAAAGTATCACAAATCCTTCGATTTTCAAATTTGTTAATTGCTGTGACACGGTCCTCACGTTACCTTATCGTGATTTTAAATACAATTCTGACAAAAATAAAACTCTGGACAGTGATAAGCAATTATCCGGAATTTTATTTTTATTTTCAGCGACATTATCCCTTTCAAAGAGAATGCCAAATGCATTATAA
>LPNX011058360.1:1011-71011 GCA_001517045.1 Pseudotsuga menziesii | reverse complement strand
TGGCTAAATGCACTATCCTTCATCGTTGTTCTCAAATAATGAAACAATATTTTGATAACATATCGAAAGTCGGTAAATGCCAATTGTTTTTAGCTTTCCTTAAATCTAGAAATATGGCAACTGTTAGAAGAAATTTAGGCATAAGAAAAATCATCGAATATCAAATCAAGTAATCACATTATTAAATCTCTTGCTACTGCATTCACATCGATTGGTAAAAAAACTCGTTCATAGGACTGTAATGTGGCTCGTCGTGTATTGGCTAAATCAATTGTATGTAGATCCACCAGACAACCTCGTTTACTTAAATGCACATCACAAATTGTGCCTTTACATCTAAATAGACTTAAAAAATATTTAGTAAGAAGAGATAACCTTGATGTACAGGGACAAATGGAAACATTATGGGCATTTAGCGGTAGGTTGCCCTGTAAAGACATGAAGTTAGTTGATGTAGTGAAGGGCCTAGTGCACACGTTTTGGCACAATAACACTAGGTCTTCTTCTAACACGAAGGATGTTTTAAAACATTGTAGGGGTTCTAGAAACAATGAACCTCATGTTAAAAATTATCTTGACATGACACAAACTCAAATGTTCGAGATATTTAAAGTTTCCCACGTAGAGCTAAGGCTCGGGCAAAGATATTTTGAAAAATGCAAGCCTTGGTATGTTAGAATCAATACCATCCGGAACACTTGTTGTTGTAGATACCACATAGAGTTTTACCTATATTACCATACATTTGCACATATACATCATTTTTTGCATCCTAACCATCTGTAGGAATGCTCAAGTACATTACCGCCAATGTCATCCAGAGGTTTCATCCATAGCATAACGTGTCTGAGGCAAGATGGGAAGACAATTTACTTAAAACAATGTGTAGACAGTTCTTGCAACAATTGTGGTGGCCTATCATTATGGTCTGATTGCATCCATGAAAGTGAAGATCAAGCATTCGGGAACGAAATTGTCGAGAAGCAGAACTATCAGTATGAGACATATCAGCTACATGATGGGAAAGAAAGAAGAAAGATTAAATTGGTGACTTTACAATTAAATTGTTGAATATTGACATATTAATATTCATGTACACATATTTTTATGTTGTTTTATAGCACTGTTTATTTTTTTACACCAGGTGCAAGTATGTGATTTTATTTCATAGTTTTGTGGAAAGATCCAATAGTACATTCAACATGTCAATATGACACGGTGGCAAGATGAGCAATTCAGAATATGCAGGGACACCTTCCCTCTCAGAACAATACTATCAGTGATTGACTTTGGGGAAAATTACACCCTACAACCACAAAATGAAATACAAAGTCAATACTATCATTAAGAGCAGGTGAGGATAATGGTGCATATCACATATTGACATGGGCTAGATAGCAATGAAGAGAAATGTGTGATACTGAAAGAAAGTCACTTCTACATAAGCGACGACTGGACCCATGACATCCATTACATGCAACATTGCTTTAAATTATTCTATGATCATGTGATAGCTATCAATATACCATTTTATCATCATTTCATTTGGTCAGATGGTTGTGCTGGACTGTTCAAGAATGCATGTGTATTTGAATGGTTGTGTTTTTTTCACATAAAATACAAGGTGCCACATGTATGGAACTACTTTGAAACTGGTCATGGAAAAGGAGAGAATGATGGTGTTGGTGCATGCATTAAAACTTCCCTTCGAAGGAAGAGATGAAGTTTACAGGTGCTCGCCTTCGAGACGCTGCATCTATAGTGAAATGGTGTGCATCTGTCATGGGAGAACAAGCAACAAGGAAACAACTAGTGCAGAGAATATTCTGGGAGGTGACAAATGTGGACCAATCCCAAACGCATTGGGTGAACACAGTGCATGGAACTCAGCAGTTTCATTCAATTAGAAGATCTGACAACTCGGCCCTACAAATTTGGACAAGATTGAAGGCTTGATTTTGCAATTCATGTAGCATCGATGAATGGGATTATTGTGAGTATACAAATACTGTTGATACATGGGATCGAGTGACACTTGGCACCAATTTCAACGGGGTTAATGAAATAGAACATTTGGAAGATGGTCAGACACATATTTCTACAGACTATGATCACATATCATATCTCATACAAGTAGGTACATAAGTAGTTCCTAAATAAGAAAATGCATTTATGTATTGTTTACTCGACCTATGTAGAATTTAATTTATGTAGAAATTAGAAATGCAAGACCTTATTTAAAAAATGTATTGTTAACTCGACCTATTTCCTTTCACAGGTCAGATAGATGCAGTGGTGGCCCCAAAAAATAATGAATGGGGTTCTAACTATTGGTTGGGATGTTGCTTAGAGGGGAAACAAACCATTCTCGAACCTGTTACAGATGATGAAAATATTGAATTCCCATCTGGCTCGATGGCTATAAAAGGGGAGTACTTGACACCTGCAACAAACAGAAAAGGAAGGGTGTGTATGTATATCAGGATTATAGGCCAGGAGCTATTGTATACCACTTCACCAACCTAGTAGTTGGTATAAACATCAAGTTGTGCACGCTTGGTCACAAAAATAGGTCACATGTAGGATGCTTGCTACCTCATATAGAGCACAGAATATTGATGGACACCATCGGCACCAGAGATGATCCAGATGGCCTACTCGTCTAAGTGCATTGTCAGGTGTATTATTTAACCTTTAAAGTGAATGCTGAAGCACAATTTCAATTATTTAGCCTTAGTTTATTCCCAATGTAATAAATCTATGATTGACCAATACCATTCACAGACATAATATTATTCAGAGGATACTCGACACTATAAACAAGATCGTACAACCTCATGCAAGTTATCTATAAATCATGTTTGCACATTTTCATTGGGTTCTCTTTTTTTTCTTATGATGTTACTAATGTCTAGCCTTTCATGTGCCTAGGATACAAACACCATCTATGGCACATTTGAGGTGCCAAGAACGGTGTCTTTAGACACCAACAAATAGAATTTGAAAAATAACATGCTCTCGATTTGTTGAAATTTACATTTTTTTTATGTTTTTAGTTTAATATACCTTTAATTACATTCTTAGGTCAACTCTTGCAACAATTTCATTTGGGGATCAATGCATGAAAACCCTCAACCATGGTTGTGTTCGTAGGGTTCCCATATTGGCCTTGCCCATACACATTTGTAGGAGCCAACGACATGAAATTTTGTTGTTTCGTTTGGTTTTTCGCTACTGGACTGGAAGTCACCAAGTGTCCCTGAATGACATTTTCATGTGACTTTAAACTAGACATAAATCAGTAACCAGAGGTCAGATTGAAGAATCCTCGACTCCGTTGGTCTCCTGGCATGTGATTACCTCTAGGTGGTCCTCTCCCTCTTGTTTTCAAGGACCAGTGACTTCATTGTGCATTGATTTCGTAAACTAGGTTTTTGCCCAGTTTCCTTCAATGAAATTCTTGCATTGCTGGGTCAACTTTGCAAAACCCTCGACTGTTCCTCTTACAAGTTATGAGATGGAACTAGAAACACATGTACATGTACAAATTGGAAACCAACTAGGGTTTCATGAACACCAACCTACATGCTATCACTAGGGTTGACAAGTTATGAGATGGAACTAGGGTTTAGTGACCTCTTTACAAGTTATGAGATGGAACTAGAAACATATGGACATCTACATATTGAAAACCAACTAGGGTTTCATGAACACCAAATTGCATGCTATCACTAGGGTTACCAAGTTATGACATGGAACTAAGGTTTAGTGACCTCTTTACAAGTTATGAGATGGAACTAGAAACACATGGAAATGTGCATATTGAAAACCAACTAGGGTTTCATGAACACCAAATTGCATGCTATCACTAGGGTTGACAAGTTATGAGATGGAAGTATGGTTTAGTGACCTCTTTACAAGTTATGAGATGGAACTAGAAACACATGGACATGCACATATTGAAAACCAACTAGGGTTTCATGAACACCAGTTTGCATGCTATCACTAGGGTTGACAAGTTATGAGATGGAACTATGGTTTAGTGACCTCTTTACAAGTTATGAGATGGAACTAGAAACAAATGGACATGTACAAATTGGAAAACAACTAGGGTTTCATGAACAGCAAATTGCATGCTGTCACTAGGGTTGACAAGTTATGGGATGGAACTAGGGTTTAGTGACCTCTTTACAAGTTATGATATGGAACTAGAAACACACAGACATGTACATATTGAAAACCAACTAGGGTTTCATGAAGACCAATTTGCATGCTAAGAAACTAGGGTTGACAAGTTATGAGATGGAACTAGGGTTTAGTGACCTCTTTACAAGTTATGAGATGGAACTAGAAACACATGGACATGTGCATATTGAAAACCAACTAGGGTTTTATGAACACCAATTTGCATGCTATTTCTAGGGTTGACAAGTTATGACATGAACTATGGTTTAGTGACCTCTTTACAAGTTCTGAGATAGAACTAGAAACACATGGACATGTATAAATTGGAAAAAAACTAGGGTTTTATGAACACCAAATTTTATGCTATCACTAGGGTTGATAAGTTATGAGATGAAACTATGGTTTAGTGACCTCTTTACAAGTTATGAGATGGAAATAGAAACACATGGGCATGTACATATTGGAAACCAACCAGGGTTTCATGAAGACCAAATTTCATGCTATCACTAGGGTTGACAAGTTATGAGATGGAACTATGGTTTAGTGACCTCTTTACAAGTTATGAGATGGAAATAGAAACACATGGACATGTACACATTGGAAAACAACTAGGGTTTCATGAACACCAATTTACATGCTATCACTATGGTTGACTAGTTATGAGATGGAACTAGGGTTTAGTGACCTCTTTACAAGCTATGAGATGGAACTAGAAACACATGGACATGTACAAATTTGAAAACAACTAGGGTTTCATGAACACCAAATTGCATGTTATCACTAGGGTTGACAAGTTATGAGATGGAACTAGGGTTTAGTGACCTCTTTACAAGTTATTAGATGTAACTAAAACACATAGACATGTACATATTGAAAACCAACTAGGGTTTCATGAACACCAATTTGCATGCTATCACTAGGGTTGAAAATTTATGAGATAGAACTAGGGTTTAGTGACTTCTTTACAAGTTATGAGATGGAACTAGAAACACATGTACATGTATGGTATGGTGTGGTACATGCTATTATGGTATGCTATGTAGAACTAGTATGGTATGGTATGTTAGTATGGTATGATGTTAGTATGTTATGGTACATGTTATGTTATTATAGGGTATTGTAGGGTATGATGTTAGTATTGTAGGGTATGGTATGGTATGTTAGTATGGTATGATGTTAGTATCATAGGGTATTGTAGTGTATGTTATTGTATGTTAGTATGGTATTATGTTAGTATCATAGGGTATTGTAGGGTATGATATGGTATATTACACATGCATGCATGACTTAAAAGTAGAAACACATGTAAATTTAGTGTTATGATGTTAGTGTATGTAATTTAGGTAGTGTATGGTATGGTTATGATGTTAAAAAGTTGAGGATAGCCATAATGTTAAAAATTTGATGAGTCATAAATTCTTCCTTTAAGTATTGGCAATTCATACTAGCACACATGTGAATCACACATGTCATTATATCACATAGGTGAACCACACATATCATGTTCCAATATCAAGTCAATCATATCATGTTTCAAGATCAATTCAACCATATATGTATAAATTTGAAACTTGCTTTATATTATATATGTATACAAATAATGTTACAAAAATTGGCATGCCACATGGCCATAATACAAAATAGTGGATCAAACTGTACATCTATGTTTATAAAGACCAAAAGTTACATCTATGTATCCCCCCTATAAATTTATTCTATTTGGCATGCCACATGGCCATAATACAAAATAGTGGATCAAACTGTACATCTATGTGTATAAAGACCAAAAGTTACATCTATGTATCCCCCCTATAAATTTATTCTATTTATCCCCTCTTTCCCTACCACTGCCAATGTCTTCGGAGAAGTTTAGCTATCTTTTCTGACTGCTCACTGGTAATCCCCATCATTGAACAAGAGGGATAGATCGCATCAGTGGAGACTGCAGAGAAACCAAAATTTTTAAGTTAGTTTACCAACCCATAAAAATTCTATGTACATTTGTTCAAATTCCAAACCAATATAACATTTTTACTTGTTTTACGTGAGTAAGTAATGGTGGGTCGTGGTGCCTCACTAGCAGCGACCTCGATTGGGTGCTCTTCAAGCACCACTTGCTCACTATCAACCTGCTTAAAAATATATATATATGCCAATGTAAACAAATATACATGTACATTTGGGGGGAAGAGGCGGGTCCCTGATTTGGTGCTCTTCAAGCACCAACCCAAATCAGAGAAAGCAATACATAAACGTACCTACTGGATCGTCATAGATGGTCACCAATTTGGTGCTCTTAAAGCACCAGTGCCTCACTAGAAGACTGCATAAATTAACATATGTCTCAAATAATAAAAAGAATTAGAGACATATATACTACATGGACGGAAAATGATGTTTTCAAAGAAAGAGAAACATACATGTACCTGGCAGGGAGGAAGAGGTGGGTCACCAACAAACTCACTTTTTTCTCTTCAAGCACCACTGGCTCAATACATTCCTACATAAAGTAACATATGTCAAAGTGACACAGAAATGTACAAAAATGTACAAAGACAGTGATACATAAACGTACATGCTGGCTCGTCAGAGGTGGGTCGACAGCAACCTCGCTTTGGTGCTCTTCAAGCACCACTCACCCAATAGATGCCTGCATAAAGTAACATATGTAAATGTAAGATAATACAAAGAAAATGAGACATATCAAAGGGGAAAACAAGGAAAAAGATACTTTCATGTACAAAAAGCAATATAAGCAAGAGTTACAATATATAAATATACCTAGGGGACGTGAGGATGTGTGTAACCAGTGGATCGATTAACTAGCAATGAGAGAAAAGGACTTCTACTTGCATTGGCGAAGAAGTTCTCTTTTTGGACATATTCATCAAACTCACGTTCCTACGTACAAAAGGATAAAGATAAAATTAGACAGTTTCAAAAAGTTAAAAAAGTACATGTTGAATCATGAAAATCATAATTAAAAGAAAGTGACACATAAATGTACCTGTTGGATCGTCAGAGGTGGGTCATTGATCTGGTGCTCTTCAATCATCGGTGCCTTGCTAGAAGCCTGCATAAAATAACATATGTCAAATTTATATAATAAAAAGAATCATAGACATATATACTACATGGACGGAAAATGATGTTTTCAAATAAAGAAAAACATACATGTACCTGGAGGGGGGAAAGAGGTGGGTCACCAACAACCTCACTTTGGTGCTCTTCAAGCACCAATGGCTCAATAGATTCTTTCATAAAGTAAGATATGTCAATGTCAGATAATACAAAGAAAACAAGACATATACAGGATGGACGAAAAATGATTTTTTCAAAGAAAGCTAAACATAATTAAAAGCATAACTAAAACCATATTTAAAAGAATAATTAAAAGCATATTTAAAATAATATCTACATCTGGGAATAAACCTCTACATCAGAGGGATTAGGCCGGGATTCAAAGTACTCATCCTGATCATCTTGCATAAAACATATTGTATCCAGATTAGGATGTATTGAATGTTACAATCTCTACTATAAATATGTAAATAACGTTGACAAATTAAAAAGTATAGTTCTTACCGCTAATGGTGAAGAACCAAACCCATATGCAATATTGACAGGAACATCAATGATCTCAACATTAATTGGCGGACTATGCGAATCTGGGGTGCCATGGGACACTAGCTGTATATTTGTTCACATAATTTGTTAGATAATTAAATAGAAATAAATTGCGAAACAATTGAAAATTATGATAGAAAACAAAATATAACATGAAAATAATGAGTTTTACTTACAAATCGAAGTAATCCATTGTCCCAAAAATATGAAGTAGGGCCATAGCATATGCCTCCACACGCTGTGCAAGGGTGTGGAGTAACACGATGCTCTGAATGATCTGCGTCTCTAGTGCGATGCAATATGTAGATGGATCCTTACTGTGTGATGGGTCGTCCTTAGAAGTGAAAACCCCTTGGCCTACATTTCCTTGGACATCAATCCCATGCTGAAGCAATGTACCTGCCAAGTCAAGTAAGGCCTCCTATGTATCCTCAATCACAGGACTCACAGGAGGATATACCTGAGGGGGTTTTGGTGTGTGTGGAGGGCATGGCACATAGTTAGGATCCGTCATGGCCCCTTGCATATCTTGGGGCATCCCATGACCAACACCCTAGAAGCCTAAAATATCGAAATAGTTAACATGTTTCTCTAGGATTAATTCTGCATACAAATTCCTAAGGAAATAAAATGGGGCGTCCCTATTCCCATGAGGGTCTTCATCAAAGACCATATACCAGGGATCCATCCATTTGGCTTTCACATTTGGTTCCACAAACTAGTCTATGGAAATGTGTGCTCGATTGGTGGGTGGAACCATCCAATGCTAGGGTCCCGAAATAGTGAAAACAATTGGTCTTTTGTAATCTTTAGGTTTTTTATGTCTTTATAACTCAAACCATTGGAATAGTATTGCCTCCTAGATTCTCTGTATGAGCTAATGTTGTACAGAGCTCCTTGGGAATTGGAAATTGTGTTGGTTATGGTGTCCAATTCCTCGGCTAAATATTGTCTCAAATAATCGCCCCTCTAAAAGATAAGCTAAGGCACCTCAATGCACCGAAACGCGCCAGAATCTGTGAGTTCTGGTCTTCTTCCCCCTCCGGGTTTGGGTTTGGGTTCGTGTTTGGGTTCATGTTTTGGTTTGGTTCTTGGATATTAGTGGGTTCGTTTTCCACAATATCTTTCTCATTTATCTTATCTATTAATATTTAAACAAAAAAATAAAAATTATTTTGATTTATCATTCTTTGATTTAATTCATTTTTTTTATTAAATTCATTTTAACAAATATAAAAACTATGAAATTAACAAAAACAATAAAAAATTGAAAACAAATTGTAATTGATATGAGTACTTACCTGCCATTGGAGCCAAGCCACCTCCACATCCACCTCCAAATCAACCTCCAAATGCTCAAACACAAATTGCTAGTGCGGTTTATCGCTCTCTCGAAACGCTCACTGTGCAAATGACAAAGTGAGGCCCGTGACCTCAATTTTGTTTTTTGTTTTGTTTTCAACATCGCATATGCGATATATTGCATATGTTGTGTTTAAATTATATGCGATATATATCGCATATGCGATATATCGGTTTATCGCATACTTCCTTACTAACCTTAGCCTTGTCTTTGGGCTCGGAATTTTTTGAATGGACCATCAATAACACATATGCGTTATCGATTTACACTTCAGAAGTGTGTTTCCAATTTCTTAAGTGGCACTAAAAAGTGGAGCCAACTTCGTGCAAGCGCCCTCAAATAATTTTCATTGTCCATAAGTCCTACAATTTCTAGAAGATAATGTAGATCTATATAATGGCCTTCTATTAAAAGAGAGAAATTACTGAATTTTTATGAAATCAACATTTGATGGCATCTGCAAATCCTTTATCCATTTTTTATAATTCCAATTTGTTTTTGAGCTATTGCAATGCACACCAATCCTACAGAATCTCATAATATATGAGTTTTGGTCCTTGGACTCTACACATTGTAGAGTAAATTTCATGCTCTAATGGATTCAATCATCGACTTGAAGTTTTCTAATGCTACAGAATATCATAATATATGAGTTTTGGTCCTTGGACTCTACATATTTTAGAGTAAATTTAGTGCTGTAATGCTTAGATTGAGTTGTCTAATGAAGTTTTCAACTTTATATTGAATAATGGTTCCATGTTCATGTAAGGAACAATGGTTGAAGGTAAGAGAATTAATCAATTGGAATTAGTGGAGACATAAGGCATAACATGTGCATTTGGGAACACAAGGCATAAACTGTGTACTTCGACTTGCGATTAGTGGGTACATAAGGCATAAGGGGTTAATGATACAAGAATTTCACTTATGAAGGTGAATGCTTTAACATACTTGGATTTAACACATAACATTTTTACTTGAGGTTGGAATTAGTGGGGACTTAAGGTTTTCAAAAGTTATAAGGGGTTAATGATATTGGGATATCAAGATACTTAATAAAAATGAATTTTTAGATTATATTTTTTACCCATAATTTGAATAAGGGGCATTTAGGTTATTATCTCCTATGTGCCATGGTCAAATCGATGACTTGTGTATGTGTTTGATAATTTTTTTCTTATATTATTTTGCACAAAAACATAGAAGGAATCTAATGTAACCAACAAAAGGAAATCATGAGAAATTGGCATAACAAAGGTATACAACAATTGAAAACTTTGAAGTAATTTACATAATGTAAATGGTCACTCACAATAGCTATTTTATAAATCTACAAAATGTTTCGAAATATTTTTGTATCCATTTTTATTTTAATTATAAGATTTGGAGTCTAAGTCACTTTTTATCCAAGAACTACATACTTGACTTCATTGTTATTCCAAGCCAACCTCTGGATATGTTTCATTGATAGCGTGCAAGATTTAACTTAGAACTTGTCGGACATGATGCAAGCCAATTTTGTGGTCTTTCTTTGGTCAGTGTATGATTTAGTTTGACTATTATTTTTGTACGGGAAATAGTTAGATTAAAAAGGGTGATGTTGCAAAATCCCTTATGATGACTTGAATTTTTAACACATTAGATAGGGTTTCCAAGGTATGATAACTAATCCTAAGTTATGCAGGTTTATATCCTTTGTCTATTTACCCTTTTCCTTATTAAAAACACAACCACAAGTCATTGAATGTAGGTGGTGGTTTGTTGAAAAATCCACCTTTCATAGTTATGAGAGAAAGGGAGTTGATTACATATCTTTATTAAGTGTAAGATACTTCGTCTCTTGAATTATTTGAACCACATATATTCAAAATATTTGTTTCATGTGCACTCTATTCATGAAAATTTGAAGTGACTTATTCATTTTTTCACAAAAATAACACCAATGCATTTTTTCCAATAATCTATTCTTGCATTCATTCATGCATTCCCATGTTGTATATAGGAGGATTTTGTTATGATATGATACAAGTTATTAAGGATATATATGGAAGATAAAACTATGAATTAGAGAGAGATGGATTGTTAAAAAGGAGAATAAAACCCTTCCCATTCTTTTGGGATTGTTGCACCCTTTTAGTTTAGGAACTAAGATAAGACTATGTTGGATTTCTTGAAGAAACACATTAGAATGGACTTTTTATGCACACACTAAAGATGATGGGAGATAATAGCATCCTTGAAGGACTATCTTGTTTGTGTTTTGTGGGTGGTAGAAGCCAGTTCTATTGTAGGGATAGATAGATGGTCATGCAAAGTGTTCTATAGTGATTTTTTTGCTTGAACCTAAGATCCATTAGGTTGGCTGACTGACTTAAGTTTCGAAAATATAATTCCTTTTCCATGGTGGGATCATATTGATGTGTTTCCATGGTGTTGAAAGACAATGCCTATGGTTGGGTGGAAATTTTCTTGCAACAACCAATTTTCTATGACCAACTTGTTCAAAGATAAGTTTTTTTGTCAATATGTTTGAATCCATGTTTATAATTATTCCATTCAACTCTATTTTCTTATGTAAGAATTCAATTGAAAGTCATTAATGCATGTTTTTTTTTACATTATACCTGTCATGATAGCTAGGTGTACGTCCCTATGGAATTTAAAACTATTTTAGAAATTAATTGGTTAGAATTTTTGTTGTGTGTTTGATATCTATTATGTGCTTGAACTTAAGAGGAAATGGTAATGTATAGTGTCAATTACTCATGCATTATGGCATGTCTATAATCCAAACAACATTATACATATAGGACCTTTAATGACTGGAATCCTATTTATGTTAAATTCAAATGTTCTTCAAATGGATATAAGGGACACTTTTGTCGTGTGTTACATTGAAGTTGGGCCAATGCCCATTTTGGGCTAGAATTTTGAAGTGTTAAGTTTGAATGGTGTTACTTATAGACCTTGATTATTTGTATTTTAAAGGATTCCTTTGAGATAAGTAGATAATATATTTGTACTTGAAGGAGGATCACTCAAATTATCTACTTGTCCTAATTATAAAAATGTATTTCCCATAAACCCCAAATCTTTTTTTTTCCTTCAAAGAACTAAATTTGAAGTGACCCAACAAATATATACTTTGGAAGAGGGGAAAAGACCTTTCATAGATAAGAGACATTAGAAACTAGCGTGCACGTACTATGCCCCCTATCAAATCCTCAAGTGGAATGGATAAGTCTCATACATATTGGCTCTCCCAACCCACTAAGAAATCCACCTAGTATTTCATATCCCTTATTGGAACAAAGTGGTCTATCTTAATTGTTGACCGTAGGCCATCCTGCCTAAACTTGATGAAATGGATTCAATCAATCAACAATAGAATGGTATGTAACCCAAAGATTCCACCTCATAATTAATCATAATTTTATAATGGTTTCCACATCTCCAACCTTCAAGATAACGTTGTTTCTAAATATGTAATACATGTTATGGACCTATACTAACTTGTTATTGCTATTTAGTTGGTTAGAATACTATATTGTTTAATAATGAAAATTATTAAATAATATAAATCCCCATCATTATTAAATAAAGCTTAGTAGATATTTGTACTCATTAATGATGGCCGTGGGGCTAGTCATGGTTAATATTTGGGGTAGATTGAAATTAAAATCAAATGTGATTTTATATTTTGATCACGAACACGTCAATTTATGCCAATTTGGTTGTATTCTTTTATTTTATCATCATGAAAACATAGAACTAAGAATGGATCGATCACAATTCATCTACGTGTCCTTTATGGCAAATAGGAAAAACTAATACTTCATATCAATTGGTAGCGAAGCTAGCAATCACTTCAAAATAAATACATAGATTGAATTGAACAACACTAGCTAATCCTAGAATAGATGCACAAGTAACAAACTAACCTTCGGAAAATACTTTTTGGTTCAAAAGCAATATCTTCATAAACTGCAAACTAACTTGAAAGTGTTTTTACAATTGCGATAGAAAATATTATGTTTTGAAATAAGCTACAATGAAGTGAATTATTTTATAATAAATCGGGGCGATAGAAAATATTTTGTTTTGAAATAAGCTACAATGAAGTGAATTATTTTATAATAAATTGGAATTAGATATTAATGGTATTTTAAGAATTTATGTTGATCAAAGGTATCAACAATGTTACAACTTTTCTTTAACTCATTATCTTATTAAAGTTACATTTACTTACAAAATATAATGCAGAAAGTTAAAACAACATATACTCTATCTCGTATTATTTATATGAGCACTTTATGACATAGAAAATAGTTAAAGCAATAGATACTCTACTTCCAATGGTTTTAGTAAAAATTAAGAAATGTTGGGAAGATTATCATACTTTTGAAAAATAATATATTTCTTATTTTGATCATGTGTTTCTCGACAATAAAGATAAACACTATATAAAATAAATTTTCAAGACATTGTTAGTTTTGAAGTGTTGTACAATTATGGGATGAAATAGTTTGTTTTGAAAAAAATGTTTCTAAAGTATATTATTTTACAATAAATTGAAATTAAATATTGGTGATGTTCTTAGAATATATGTTAACCTAGGTTACCAAATAATTTATTCTCTTGTTTATCATTGTTTCATGAACATCACATCCCTCAAAGAATCTACCTTGATGAATCCGAAGGAACTTTCAACATAGGCCACCATAGGATAAATACTGAAATGTACTAGGCCCTTAATCAACAGAGTACACAACCATTCTCTTTGGCTAGACCAGGAATACTTGATTGATGATTGATGACACTCACCATTTCACAATATTATCGATGATCGATGAAGATGTATCTATATTGTTTTAGGGAAATCACAAGAGAGACAAATTTCAAATAGAGTCAAGTCTGTATGACCGATATGGCACTAAGCGAGGAAAAATGGCATTGTGATTGCATATATTAATAATCCACCAATAAAAATTACATGCCAAATAATTAGTGACCAAGTCATCTAGAAAATACAACAAGGGATATTGCACATTGGACACTATCTCAGTTGTTGTACTCTGCATCAAAGGTGTACAATTGAATTGTTGCAAATTTTTTATGGATGAATTATTTCAAGCATGCGTCAACGCATGCAATTCTATGGTATGCCTTTTTTAGCTATTTGTTGGTAGCATTAACAATGTGGTGATGGCACCCACCAAAGAGATGGCAATTTCCAGCTCAAGTAGAAAATCAGATTTTCTCCATGGAAGACATTGAAACACAACCAACACATATTTCAATGACATTTCCTTTGTCCAATAGAACCAATACCAGATGTTAGCAGAAGCTTATTGGATCCTACTAATACTACTAATAAACTATAAATACAAAATTTGGCTTGTAATGGATAGGGATAAGACTTTTATTCAGCCACGGGGCATAGAACCAAATGATTAAAACCCAAAGCGCTCCCTTTCTATTTTTCCCCCCCTTCCTTTCATAGAGAAGTATGAAGTTGTCCAAGTGTAACAACTATGAAAACAAAAAAAGGTATTGCATATCTCTTTTGAGCATATTTATTAATAGTTGGGTAGAAATAGAAGGTAGATAAAGTTCTTGAGGAATCCCAGCTAAGACATCAACCTTTAAACCAATAAATCTTTCCATCAAACCTTAATTCCCCTTCCGTAAAAATTAAAAAATATAATCCCTTAACAACACCGACATGATTCCCACCAAGCTCGTAAAAGAATCCCTCACTTCCCTAACTATCCCAAAGCGACCGTGTTTCACCAAAACCCCCACCATTAAACCCCTTCGTGCCACTACCACCATCATTACTCCCTATTATGAGTGCTTACCCCATGTTGCGTAGTCTCTATCAAATTCATAATTCATATCCCTTCCCATACCCATACTAGTGTAATGACCCTTTTTTACTATTTTACCAAAATGCCCAATTTTCCAATTTTTTCACAATTTTGGCTCTTGACTAGTTTTAGTGTCTTGGTCTCCAAATCAACCCAATTGCTTCCAAATATTTAGATAAGGTGTATGAATAATATAAAAAATTAATTATTATGTTCATGGATTTATTATGTCTCTCCAAACACTTCTGCAAGTCTGTACTAAATTCTGAACAAGATAAAGGATTTTATTGGCAATTTTGGGCTCATATCTCGCCCGGGTAAGTGATAGAAATGGCTTCCCAAATGTGCATCAACCCACACAAATTATGAAATTGAAGAAGGGTATGTGTAGAATACATTATTAGAGACTCATATTCATAACGAATCGAACTCCCATGGCTGTTATCACTTCTTTCAATCAGATATAAAAAACTAGTTTTGGACCCTTGGGGAAATGGGGTGTAGTTTTCTCCAATGGTTATGCAATTTGACCCAATTGCCACAAATTATAAATTACTGAAAATGAAACCCATAATATTCTTTAATGAAATTCCATTCTTTCATAAATATTCAATATTTTATACATCCATTTGAATTCATCAAGATTACAAGAGTTTACAACAATGCAGTGGGGAAATGGCAATGTTTCTTCATTATTGAGCAATAATACATGACATTTCTTAGCCTTTCGACATGAGATATTTCTGAAATTAAATAACAGATAATTTACATCAAAATACAAAATATTGGAGCAATATAATCTCCCTCAAATATATGAATAGCTCACCAAGTGTGCCTCACTCCATGTAGCTGAAATATGGTGAGAAAACTTGAGATGAAAGGAAGAAAAAGATGAAATTTGATGTTTCCACGATCTGTTGTAGCTTGCATATGTAACTAATACTCCATTGAATCTCCTTGAAATACATATGTGGCCTCTCCCAACACCAACTAAGATGGGAATCTTTCACCCTCGAAATTGGCTAAGGCATGAACTAGTCATCCACTAGCTCTCTCTCTTCACAAGAAGAAATTTCACAAATGATCAAAAGGAGCTTATCATGGATGATACCTGCATTTTATAAACATAAATGGTCTTATAAGCTTCTAAATCCATCCATAAACAAAATCCAAGTCGGATTGGTGTGGATTCTCATGCTATGCCATGTTGCCTCTCTCTTCACCTTCCCTCTTCTACCAAATTTGAGCAGGAGCCTCTTGGCCTTATACAAATCCCATGAGCGCCCTCTAAGATTCTTTATTCAGGACTCACATGTTAGATATGTCATATGTCAGCCTTCAGACCTTAATTGTGTCATAAATTTCATAGAATTTCCATCATTGGTGTCATAGATGTCATAAACATAAGAAGAATCTAGCCAAGTGTCCATGAAACTTCGATTTGGCTCTTCCTCTCCCCATGTAAGTTAGAATTCATCCTAAATTCAACATATGAATTATATGGACAAGTGTGTTAACCTTATAATCCATCCAAAAACATTAGTCTTCTTATACATTCGAAATTGCAAGAGGAGGATGTCATTTAACATAGGAATTCTAGCTTGAGTGGGCTCCATAGTCTCCATGTGTCTCCCTTCTCCATACCCATTTCATTTTTCACTTGAATTTATTTAATTAACTCAATTGAATAAATATTTATTCCTTATAATGTTTAAACACCATTTATTATCTCCCTTATTAACTTTCCAATGTTTCCACCCAACCTAGGGAACTAGTAGGATTGATGGAATTTCCCTGCTATGCAATTATTTGAATGGGGACATTACAATCCTCCCCACCCAATATTGCTTGTCCTCGATAAATTTCAGATTTGTATGCTGCAAAACATTCTCCTCTTCCCATGTGGCATCTTCACTTGGTAGATCCTTCCACTGCACCATGTATTCTTTAATTGTTCTGCTCCTCAATCTTCACTCCCTTGTCTTCAAAACCTTGTCCGGAATAAGTGTGAGTTATCCTTCATCATCCAAATGAGGGAGTGTATCTGAAATGACAACTTTTTGACCAATATATTTCTTGAGACAAGAAACATGAAATGCATTATGAATTTTAGGTAACCTGCAAATTGTCTTTTTAAAGCTTTAAAATTTATTGGCTTGATTCCACCCAATATTTAGCTTTTGGAGCTCTAATATCAGCAAATATCATATCAGCAAATGTAAGTTCATCATAAAAATATAATTCTCTGAAAGGAGACATCCCTATTGACATGTGAAAGGTGGTGTTGTAGCAAAACTCACCTAAGTGTAGCCATTTTTTCCAAGTTTTCTATTGTTCTCCCACATAGTTCTGGAGGTACCCTTCCAACCATTTATTCACCCTCTCTATTTGTCCATCAGTTTGGGGATGGTAGCTTGTACTTGGAGTCAACTGAGTTCCCACCAATTTGAAAAGTTCTTGCCAAAAATCATTCATGAATCTACCATCTCTATCACTTACAAAGCTTTTGCGGAGCCCATGCAATTTGAAGATTTCTTTGAAAAAAAGGTTAGCCACTTGTGCAGCACTAAAATAGAATTTAACAGCAAAGAAATGAGAAAACTTATTCAATATATACACTACCACATATATGAAATCCTTTCCCAAATATTTGGGCAAACTGGTGATGAAATCCATCGATATACTATCCCATTTTTGCTCCGAAATGGGCAATGGTTGTAATAAACCAGCTAGGTGTGTGACTTCTGATCTATTTTGCTAGCATACCTTACATTCATTCACATAATTCTGAAAATATTCCTGCAGCCCCTTCCAATAGAACCTTTTCCTTAGTTTCCTATAGGTTTTGAAGATCCCTAGATGGCCTGCTAGTGGAAAATCATGTGCTTCCTACAAAACTTTGTACTTAATATCTGAATCTCGAACCAAATAAATTCTGCCCTTATAGTATATCATCCCATTCAAAATTATGTAGTTTTCATCTCCCATGAGTCCATCTAATACATCACAAGAAAACTTATCTTTGGCATATTCAACTAGTAGCATGTCTTTCTAATTTTTGGCAATGTCCATGAGAGAAAAAGAAGGTCTTCGAGATAATGCATCTGCTACAATGTTATTCTTTCCTTTCACATATTCAATATCAAAATCATGGTCTTGGATCCTTCTTACCCACTTTTTTTCCTTTCATTTAGATCCTTTTGGGTATGAAAATGTCTTAGACTATTGTGGTTAGTTTTCACCACAAACTTGTTGCCCACCAAGTATTGTCGGAATTTGGCCAAGGAATCCATGATGGCCAACATATATTTTCCATATATGGAGAAAATATTTTTATGAGGCTGCAAATTTATGCTCTCAAAGGCTATAGCGTGTTGTCCTTGCTTTAGGACAGCCCCTATTCCTCCACCTAAGGCATCACATTCAACAACAAAAGGCTTAGAAAAATTAGGTAATGCAAGTATGGGACAACTACTCATTACTTCTTTCATTTTTTGGAATTCCTTTTCATCCTCTTCATTCTACTTGAAAGCATCCTTCTTATTGAAATCAGTGAGTGGAGAATTCAACTTGGAGAACCCTTTCACAAATTTCCCGTAGTATGTACATAATCCAAAGAAGCCTCTTAATTCTGTGATGTTTTTCGGTGATAACCATTCTAAGATATCCCTGATCTTTTCCATGTGCACTTTCACTCCATATTCCCCAATAATGCTCCCAAGATATAATAGTTATTTCATCCCAAATTCACATTTAGACATCTTAGCATACAAAGACTCTTCTTGCAAAGTTTTCAACATATTTTCTAGGTGTTGCAAGTGCTCTTCCCAAGTTTTACTGTAAATGAGAATATCATCAAAGAACACTAAAAAAAGAATTATAAGCTTCTTTCAAAATATTCTATTCATACATTCTTGAAATGTAGCTGGAGAATTAGTCAACCCAAATGGCATAACAAGAAACTCAAAGTGACCATAATGACATTGAAAAACATCCTTTTCCACATCTTCCTCCTTCATCTGAATTTGGTGATAACTAGATCTAAGGTCAATTTTGGAAAATTACTTAGCTCCAAATAGCTATATTCTTGATGTTCTTCTTGTTCAAATCTCTAAATTCTATACACATACTCAAGGTTCCATCTTTTTTCTTTACCAACCCTACTAAAGAAGCATAATGGCTAGAGCTTCGTCTAATGAGTCCTAACTCTAAGAGTTCTTGAATGGTATTCTCAATCTCATCTCTAAAAAATTTCAGATGTCTATAAGGTGGTATCTAAATGGGTGAAGTACCCTCCTAGAAAACAATGTTATGCTCAACCCCCCTATTAGGTGGTCTACCATGTGGAAGATCTTTGAATTTTTTTTCATATTTGTGGAAACGTGTCTCTATCTCCTCTGGGTGTTTAAAGATTCTGATTTTTGTCTTGGGAGAGGTGATATAACATTCATCATCCCATTATATATCACCATTCCTAAATATAGATCTCATAATATTTCAATTTACTACCTGTTTTGGGTAAGTGTGTTGCCCTGTCACAACCCTTAGTACACCGGTTGAATCTTGGAATTTCATTTCAGGATTTTGATAATTTACTGAATGCTCTCCTATATATACAAAAATTGCACTCCCAATACTACATTAGTGTCAGCAACATCAAACACATAAAAAATATCAACAAAAGTATAGTATCATATAGTGACTTGCAGCTTTGGAACCCATGTGTTGCATTGCATTGTGTTGTGACCTGGAATGTCAACTGTGAAGCCATCAAATTGTTCACTTGGTATGTTTATTTTATCCACCATATCTGAATTAATACAATTATATGTAGCTCATCCATTTACTAAAACCGAATCTCTTTGTCCCAACACAACCCCCTTTCATCGAATAGTGTGATAGCGAGGCACTGCTGAAAGTACTGCCATTCTTGCTTTGTCCACTGAAGGTTGATTTTCTTCTTATTTTTCTTCTTTAGATGCTATCTCATATTCCTCCTCTTGATCTGAAGTATGCCCTTCTTCATCCATATCCCATTCATACTCATCATTATCAGAAAATACTTCTATGTATTGAGCTTCTCCTTTAGCACATTTATGCCCCGATGCCCATGGTTGGAAGCATGTGAAGCCCAATTTCTTCCTTCAAATTTCGTCCCTGTTTGGTCCTTCTTTCTTATTATTTTTAGATGTATCATTTTGCCAAAACTTCTTATCAGGTGCATCCTTTTTCCAAGCCTTCCTTTCAAATTTGAAGTTAGTTTTGGGAGGAAATCTTATTCTACGAAGCACATTTTGAAGATTTCTAGTCAAGCTCATTGCATCATTTAAGTTAGTAGGCTTATGGGATTTGACCAAACATTTTAAGGGATATTCCAAACCTTTAGTGAACATAAATACTAACCTCCCCATAGATACATCATCCACCTTAAATGATAATCTTTGGAATTCAAACATATACTGAATAGGATTTTCTACATGCTTCAATTGTGCTAGTTCTTTGAAAGACAATTCTGGATCTTTTTGCTCAAACCTTTATAATACCCTGTCAACAAATTCCCCATATGTTTTGACCTGATCATGACCCAAGGTTTTCAGTCCATGGAACCACCATTCATTGGAATATCCATCAAGGTGCAAAATAGCCATTTTTAAAGAATCTTCTTCTACCATTGGATTCAGCTAAAAATACACATCCAAATTTTGCACCCAAGTGTTAGCAAAACTTTGAGGTGAACCATCAAAAGTGGGAAGTGGCACTTTACCTATGGCACAATTCAACTCTTTGTTTTGGTGTAGAGACGTATTGTCCTCCTTCTTCATGAGTTTGTTTTCCATGGTGAATTACTGCTCAAATGTTATACTCCTCCTACACTCTTCATCCAATTTAGCCCATTCTTTTGTTATTGTATCAATTTCAAATTAAATGTTAGTCTCTTCTTTGGGAAGAAGAAATTTAGGGGTAGTAGGCCTTGGTGTGCTCTAAAATTCATGGGGTCTATTATGGGGTCCTTTTCTTGGGAAAATATGCTCACCCATGGTCTTCTTTTCTTCTGAGTGTGAACTACTACTATCCCCCATTACTCCTAATTTGCTTCCAAACTGGATAACCAACAATTTGAATCCTTTCATAAGCTGCTAGTCCATTTTCTTGGTTATGCCATCAAAGAGAGGTTGTATGAGTTTAATATATTCAATATTTTCAGGATCAGTGAGTCCCTTCCCCTCGGTAGTCACAGTTTCAGCATAATGTACCTCTTCTTCTACTACTTTTTCTCCTCCAACAAAAACACCTTCAAATTCAGGATTTAAGGGTGGTGGTTTATTTCTTTGACTCCTTGTTACTACCATCAGGTTCCAAGACTATACTCTGATACCACTTGTAATGACCATTTTTTAAATTTTTACCAAAATGCCCAATTTTCTGATTTTTTCACAATTTTGGCTCTTGAATAGTTTTAGTGTCTTGGTCTCTAAATCAACCCAATTGCTTCCAAATATTATTTCCCTCCAAACACTTCTGCAATTATGTACTAAATTCTAAACAAGATAGAGGATTTTATTGGCAATTTTGGGCTCAAATCCCCCCCAGGTAAGTGGTAGAAATGGCTTCCCAAATGTGCAGCAACCCACTCGAATTCTGAAATTGAAGAGGGGGATGTGTATAATACAATATCAGATACTCATATGCATAACCAATTGACCTACCATTGTTGTTATCACTTCTTTCAAACAGATATAAAAGACTAGTTTTGGACCCTTGGGGAAATGAGGTGTAGTTTGCTCCAATGGTTAGGAAATTCGACCCAATGGTTAAAAATTATTAGATAATGAACATGAAACCCATAATAATTTTTAATGACAGTCCATTCATTCATAAATCATCAATATTTACACATCCATTCGAATTTATCAATATTACAAGAGTTTACAACAAGGTAGTGGGGAAACGGCACTGTTTCTTCATTATTGAGAAATAATACATGAGATTTATTGGCCTTTTGACCAGAGAGATTTATGAACTTAAATAATAGAGAATTTACATCATAATACAAAATACTAGAGCAAGAGAAGCTCCTTCAATAAGATGAATAACTCACCAAGTGCGCCTCACTCCATGGAGCTGAAACATGTTGAGAAAACTTGAGATGAAAGGAAGAATAAGATGAAATTTTATGTGCCCATGAGCTGCTGTAGCTTGCACCTATAAATAGGAATCCATTGAAGATCCTTGAAATACCTAAGTGGCCTTTTCCAACACCAACTAGGATGGGAATATTTCACCCTCGCAATTGCCTTAGGCATGAACTTAGTCATCCATTAGCTCTCTTTCTTCACAACAAGAAATTTCACAAATGATTAAAATGACCTTCTCATGGACGATACCTACATTTTATAAACAAAAATGTTCTTCTAAGGTTCCAGATCCATTCATAAACCAAATCCAAGTCGAATTGGTGTGGTTGCTCATGCTATGCCATGTGGCCTCTCTCTTCACCTTCCCTCTTCTCCCAAATTTGAGTAGGATCCTCTAGGCCTTCTCCAACTCCCATGAGCACCATTTAAGATGCTCTATTCAGGCCTGATATGTCAGAGATGTCATATGTTAGCCTTAAGACCTGACTTGTGTAATACTGTCATAGACTCTCCATCATTGGTGTCATAAATGTAAGGGGAATCTAACCAAGTGTCCATGAAACTCCCATTTGGCTCTTCCTCTCGCCATGTAAGTCACACTTCATCTCAAATTTGACCTATCAAGTATATGGACAAGTATATTAACCTTATAATCCATCAAAAAACATCAGGCTTCCCATAGATTTGAAATTGGAAGAGGAGGATTTCATTTAACATAGGAATTCTAGCTTGAGTGGGCCCCATTGTCTCCATGTGTCTCCATAGCGATTTCATTTTTCACTTGCATTTATTTAATTAACTCCATTAAATAAATATTTATTCCTTCTAATGTTTAAACACCATTTATTAGCTCCCTTATTAACTTTCCAATGTTTCCACCCAACCTAGGGAACTAGTAGGATTGATGGAATTTTCCTGCTATGCAATTATTTGAATGGGGACATTACAACTGCAACCCCTTGAATTTGTATAAGAGACATTGAACTTCTTGGACAGGGTGTTTATACGAAAAATCCTATCATTGATATCCTAAATGATCCACAAACCTTTATTGTTACCACCCCAGGAGTTCCATGATTTCCACCAAGCTCGTAAAAGAATCCCTCACTTCCTTAGCTATCCCAAAGCGGTCGTATTTCACCAAAAACCCCACCTTTAAACCCCTTCCTTCCACTACCATCATCCCTACTCCCTATTATGAGTTCCTACCCCATGTTGCACAATCTCTATCAAATTCACCATCCATCTTCACTCCCCTCCCCATACTGCAACCCCTTGACTTCATAGAAGATGCATTGAACTTCTTATAGGGTGTTTATATGAAAAATCCTATCATTGATATCCTAAATGATCCACAAACCTTTATCCATACAACCCGAGGAGTTTCAATCCCATAAGAGATACCAACACAACAACAATAAACTCTTTGAGAAACAAAACAAGAAACACAAAGTCCACCTCCATCTATAAAATCATAAGCCACCATAGAAGATCTACACTTTCCAAAAACATAATAGTTAATTGGCCTTACAGGAGTCATCAAACAACAAGAAGTAGAAAAGTCACAACAGTTCACAAACGATCAGGAGAACCCATTATTGAAATACTCCCCAATGAAAGAAGTAGAAAACAAACAATTTATGGAGGTGCAAAAATATTATCCAATTCTCCCTACAACTGACGAGATTTCTCTCCAAGCCCGGGTTACATAGTTTGTAAATAATCCTGAAAATTGTCGTGACATTCTACACTTTTACTAAGCACATATAGAAATAATTCCCTTCTTGGCCCAGACCAACTAAATACAATATAAGATCATACACAACATAACAACCTAGTAGGTAGCAAAGGCATAACCAACTAATCATTTTTCTCACTTTCTTTCCAATGGACTTCCTTTACGCTCATTACCCTTAGGGAGTGTCATTCCAAACCTAACAACATAGTCAATACAACTACTATTTGAGAATATTCTAAGCACTACAAGAGAGATCAAACGTCGACTAGTTCATGATGAGAATGAACACAATATTTGAAGTAGGCATATGATGACATCTAAATCCATCTAGCCGATGCAATCACATCCAAGGCACAAGAACAACATGATCGCATTACCGCATTATAATATTGAAATTATAATATTATAATTAATATTTAATTTAAATATTAGTTATAATAAATAAAATGTAACATACATTAAAAAAAACTTCCTCACTTAAAGTGTTTTCATAATTTTAAATAAAAATATCATGGTTTCTTTAAAATGGCATTTCAATTTTCAATTGAATAAATTTTTCTTAACACATAAAATGTTTTATTTCATAAAATTCCATTTACAATAAAGAAAAAACCTTATTTTATTTTGTTAGATTCGAAACCCTATAAAACGAAACTATTTTGTTTTTCATCATTTAACATACGTATTTAACGCGGACTGAAAGCCCTATACTGTATCAAATATAAGATAACGACATTACTACTGTATTAAATATAACCACATTATTACACCAAATATTTAGTTTTTTTCTTTTGGGTTTGTTTGGTCGTATTACAAAATCGTTTCGTCATTCATGCTCGACTCTATGGGTGTTTTTGACAGTTTTTTTTTGTTTTGTTGCGTCCAGAAGTTTAGACGCTTATTATAATCTATTTATAGTTGGCTCAAATAAAAATAAAAAGTAAAATAAAATAATTTGAATATGCCAAAAAATAGTTGGCTTAATAAAAATAAAATAAATATCAAAACATAATAAAAAAATAAAGTTAATTATAAATTCATAAATGAAGCGTGTTGAGGTTCACATTTTCTCTACATGTTTAAGCTTTCATTTTAAAGTAACTAAATCTCACAAACTTTTTCTTCTAAAAAAATGCACAAACTTTCTTTCTAATAAAGAAATCTCACAATATTAAACACAATTACTATATTTTTAATGATTAATGTGATCATTTATGTTAAGTTAAATTAAAAATGAAATATTAACAGAGACCAAATCTTTTTTATTACAATTACAATATATTCATTTATGTTTTTATTAATTATTTGACAAAATGATATTTGCATAAAAAACAATCTTTATTTTAACTTTCGTTTAAAAAAATAAAAGACTTATATTGTTAAGTTTTTAAAAAATTAATATTAAATCAAGTTTTTAAATCTAATATTCTTCTTTCAATTTACTATGAGCTTCATATGATTTCATTGGGGGATGTGTAACTCCTTCCTAGCTTCTCAAATAAAAATAAGGAAATCTCACGGTAGTAAACACAATTTCTATTATCTTTTCCCTTCATTTAAAACATAAAACTCTCAGAGTGTTAAGTTTAAAAAATTATTATTAAATCAATTTTTTAAATCTAAGTTTAATATTAGGTTCATATAGTTTCATATTATTTGTTTACGAAATATGGTTCCCTAATAATAATAATAATGCGGTTTAAGAATATTTAAGATCGTAAACAAACTATGGTTTCATAATATTTGTTTTAAAGAAAGACAATATTTGTTTTAAAATCTATTATTAATTCTACTCGCTATTGTTGAAAAAATTTAATGTGTTTCAAGACAATGTTGTTTTTCTTCTTCAATAAATCTAACTAGTGTTTTTTTTTCACATAGTTGTTAACTCCCTTTTTTTCTCATCATTATATATCATTAATAAGGTTATGCTGTTATCATTTTCACATTTTAACATTTTAAAAACTAACACGGCATCAAAAATATTAGTTTAAAGCTAAATTTAAAAAAAAATCAACTCATTTAAGTTAAATTTGATAACCAGATTCTAACTAAACCACATTAATCATTGTTTTGGATATTTTCAAACTTTTCAAAACATATTCAATTCCTAGTACTGTGGTGATTTTTCAAACTTTTAAAAATATTTTTTGATTTTAAAATATTCATTTTTAGTATAAATTATGCCCAATAATTAATATGCTTCACTTAGAGTTTTCAAATTCAAGATACTTCATCACACTAACTACTCAAACTTTTATCATTCACTTATCACCATGATATACAAAAATAATGAAGTCTAGTCTAAATCCTTTGTCTTAAATTCCTTGTAATAACAGCTTAATATTTAAAACCATAAATATCAAAACATTCAAATATTACAACAATATTTAAACATTACTATCATGTAAAAACCGGAGTTAGGGTTGTACAAAAAGAAACCTGCAAATAATATATCACTTCTCCATTTGTTGTAGTGAAAAATACATCAACCAACTATGTAATGCAAACCTCCAAATAATATATCAATTCTCTACTTGTTCCAGTGAAAAATATATCAACCAACTATGTAATGAAAATAATATCTGAGCTATCCAAATAATTGTTCATTAATTATATGATACGAATATTACTTGTAAATTCATTGCAATAATATTATCATTTTCAGTGGATACACAGACTACAACAATATGGATTAATATTTGGGGGATACAGATAATTAATGACCTAATACAAACATTACCTTCCCTCCCGATCACTGCAACAATATTATCATTTCTGATGCTTCTAGAGACTACAAGAATACGCATAAATACATGCATCATCCACTGCAACAATTAATTTGTGGAGATATAGAACTAATTTGGGCAGGTAACAAATTGATTTGCATAGATAATAAGAGTATTAATAGAGTGTCATATTAATATGATATTAATTACCACAAATATTACCTTCAAAATCAAATAATGAAGTGATACCCCTCTGCGTATCATCTATGGAAGTGTGCAATAATGTGCAACGATACCTTGTAGCATGATAATCCATGGAAACCTTCCTTTCACCTACACATTATGTGATTTTAACGAAAAAATGGGTGAGTATTGGATTCGATAGAGGGGAAATGGTTTGTACATTGAGATATTTGATCCCTCTTGACGCTTGGTAGAGCCACCTTTAGGATGGATCTATGCTGGTTTTATTACTCTTCTGAAAGACAATGCTTTTTCTTTTGAGCAGTGTTTAAAAAAAATCAATTTTGTTTATAATGTTTTAAACTATTAAACATTAGATCATTCAGTTTCCAATATGTATACTTTAATTCTTCAATGATATCTATTATAACACTTTTCTCTATGAAAAACAAAATGACCATAGCTAAGTGTTGATCTTTCCATCCTGGGCATGTTTTTAATAATAAAATATTAAAGAGTCCAACTTAAGTGACGCTTTATTAGAAAAAAGATTGTAGTATTTTACTCTAAACATGTTATTATGGTTTTTAAATGATGATGATGATTAATGTTCACTATGACCAACTTTGGTCTATCGAACCTTAAGAAAGATAATAATTGGTTTACTTTAAAATCTTGTTCATATACTCAAAAAACTTGCCAAGAAGCTTTCCCAGTTCATTATAGTTTTGCCAAGTCAAGAGGTTATAAATGTTTGTATTGTAGCAAATACTATGAAACACAAATTTAATGTGGGTGTAAGCAAGACACTCTAAGAGAAAGTGATTTTCATCCTCAACACCCATATAATCACACAGATGGAAAACCCTTTCTGCCCATGGATTTTTAGGAATAGACCAACATCATCTTTCACTATGGAGTTCATGAGGGTTCGTTCTAAACTTGGCTATATTAATTTTCTTCGGTGAACTAGTTACTACCGAAGATACTTCTGATCTTTCGAGTTAGGATTAATAACCTCCTTGTAGTATTTTAATTTTATCTTAATTGCTAAATTTTCCTCACATCAGAATTTCTCTTTAAACTTAGAAGTAATAATATTTTTGACATTATCAATGTTCTCTAAAATGTCTTTTTCATTAATGCTTCAATGGTTTAACCAAACCATGGTATCTTTACACCAACACCACTTGAGGTATAGTAGGTCATTACAATAAGATAGTAAGATAGAAACCGAAGATTAACTAATATCTTTGGTTCATATCATTCTCAATCTTATCTTTATGTTTCATTTTAATTAATATTGTTTTAACTAGGACTAATCCTCAACAATAATATCTAAATAATTTTTCATTAACAACATAGCGTTCATCTTTGTGTTTATTATGATGAGAATTAATGTAAAGATCTTGAATAGTGTGGTTTAAGGAAGTATGTTTTCATGATATCATGGGTATGTGGTGTATCAATGTTGATGCCTAATCTCTACCCCTTGTTATAAAAACAAGACGCGCAAAGAGTTTAATACATTTTTACGCTGTAAGGTGTTTTTCTCTAAGGTCCATTTTGTAAAACAATGGACCTGATTGGTTGGAGGGTGGTCGTCCCTTCCTCCAATAAAAACATGCCACGTGTTTTGGTGACGCGACGCATTTCTGGCATCAAAAGCTCAGTAGAGTCAGCACATCCACTCCTCTTCTTTAAAAGCATCATGCTTTCTATTTCTACCACTTGATGTCTTGCGTCTTCCTTCATTTGCTAAGATGTATTCCAAAGGCCCAGGCAAGGGATTCATAGCTGGCATCACCATAGGCGCTCTTGTTTTCTTCTTGCTGATGGTTGTGGTCATGTTTCTCAGAAGAACGAAGGCCAAGGAAATGATGGAAGAATGGGAGAAGGAGTACTGGCCTCATATATTCACTTACAAGGACCTGAATATCGCCATGAATGGGCATGGCCGCGGGGCTGCTTTATCTACACGAACAATGGGAGAAAAGGGTTCTCTACAAAGACATTAAATCGAGCAATGTGTTGTTGGATTCGGAGCTCAACTGGTGGCTGGGAGACTTTGGCCTCGCTCGTCTGTATGATCACAACGAGAATCCACGGACTACATGTGTTGTGGGAACGCTGGGGTACATAGCGCCAGAGCTCGTACGCATGGGGAAGGACATGCCGAGCTCGGATGTGTTCAGCTTCAGGATTCTACTGTTGGAAGTTGCATGCGGGAGGAGGCTCATGGATCTGAAGAAGGACGTTGAGCAAACAATTTTGGTGGAGTGGGCGTGGGAGTTGTATAACGAAGGGAGGCTACTGGACGCGTCGGATCCAAAGCTGGGGAAGGCATATGACTTGGGAGAGATGGAGATGGTGCTGAAATTGGGATTCTTGTGCTCTCATCCAGAGCAGCAATGCAGGTTGGGCATGCACCATGTTTTCCAAATATTGGAAGGAGAAGCTTCTCTTCCTGAACTCTGCCCGATCTCGTATAGCATGAGTATTATGGGTGGTTATACCAGAAGAGGCCTATCTAGGTATACAGGTGATGACCAGTACGGGGAGGAAACATCCAGCAGAAGTCAGCTCGACCTAATGCTTAACTCGGCTTCTGATAAATCTCCAAGCAGCTTGCAGCACGGACAAATTAATGAGTTTCAGCATGAAGATTTCATCCGTGTGGTAGAATCCAAGGGAGTATTGGAAATCTGTCAACCCCTTGTAGTGCAGGTCCTGTAAGGTTCGTGATGGAGATTTAAAGAAGGTTGGGATTATCCCAAAGTCATTCATAAAATCATGGAATATTTATTTATTCAATTATGACTGTATTGGGATCATAAATGCCCCCATTGAATAAACCCTCATGCCAATGAAGGAAATAAGGTAATTTCCCCGTTCTATTTCATTCGACAACGGAATATGTATTTTCTAAATCTCTTTGCACCTAATGTTTATTTTCCTAAACGTGAAAGAGTTTGATAAGCATCGGCTCTCTGGAAAATGAATTATAATTCTTGATTTTTTGCGTGAAGTCCAATGTATAAATTCGTTAGGTGCTTCCAAATTTCTTTGAAGAGCGCAATTTCTTTTTACACGAGGACAGGAATATTGTGAATTTTATTGTTTTCAAATTTAGGGTGTAAAGGATGTATAACGACATTGGATTGCAGACACCCCGTGGATCGGCGACAAACGGCTACATCCAGAGTAATAAATTTTTCGTAAGGCCAAAGCCTGCGAGAGTTGAGGGAAAGGGATTTGAGGAGGGTCAAGGCACTAGAGGGGTCATAAAGAAAGCCAACCAAGATATTGTCGAGCATGACAGGAAAAGACAGATCGAGCTCAAATTAGCATTGCTTGAACATACTTTGGTTGAGAATGGTTATACTGATAATAAAATACTTGACAAAGTTGAGGAGGCCAGGAACATCATGGAAGCTGCTGTCGAGAACCATAAAGGAGATGATGCCGCAGGACAGGACTCCAAAAAGTAAGTCTTTCACAAATTGTCCCTTCCCTCTAGAACATAGAGAAGCAAATCCTAATTTAGGCATTATGTCTTTCCCATGGCATTGTTTACTTGTAATTAAATCAATAATTTTGTTTTATGATGATATTCCTCATAGGTTAGGAGCCTGTATTTTTTTATACCTAGAATAATAAATTCTGACTAGGTTATAGCATCCGAACTAATATTTTCTCTTCTTTCTTTTTTTCTCGTGAAGATTTAGCACCTGCTTGGACCTTAGCCAATTACTTTTAATCTTACATTTTCCTCTACACCAGGAGTCTACAGCTTGTATGCTCTTTCCACCTTTGGAAAATAAGCTTACAGAAATAGGATTAGACTCGACCTATGATCATGGAACACAATTGCAAAAACAAAACATGATTTCAAGATGTTAAATTTTTGACATCTCTTCTGTCAGACTAAAGAATCAATCTGACACCATATTAAAACATCTCAACATGCTCTATCATCAGAACAAACATCTATTTTGATATTATATTGAAACTCTTGAGCATAAGGGGCAATACAGGTTCAACCAGTTTCACCTAAGTTACGAGAAACGGGTAAAATAAATGGAACGAGAAATGGGAATGGATATAGACGAGAAATGGATATGGTATGGGAAACACAATCCAAAGGACTCGTAGCACTATGTACACAAATTATTCGAATCTAACGTTGTATATGTAAATGTAAAAAATATAACCATATCGAAGAGGCTAGAAGGATGACTGTATTTTAGATAGTGCAATTTGAACATTTAAAATATTATAATCTAAAGACAAGCAGGGGTAGAGTTAATTTCAAGAACATAAACAAAACCAGTCATGTTGAATCCCTAAATGAATTTTTTTTACTATGTTGTACATTGAAATAATCCAAATAGTTTTCCAATCAGGCATATGCCAGAAAGAGTAAAACATTTAAGTAATGAGAATAAGAGATTTGCAGTGATATTTTTTCTTATGTCTACAGGATTATCTCAGATGCTCTAATCTTCTGACAAATTAAAAATAGTTCAAGTCTGGATTGCTTCTCCATTGTTGACAATGGATTAGATGCTCTCGTTAAAAAGTAGGCTGCTTTGTAATTTTGTTACATTTAAATACAAGATGATCCTCAAAATAATTATCTGTATAATAGTGTTACTTCAGGATGTTTATTAGATGGCTTACCTTCAATATAATATATCACCAAACAAGTTGAGTCCCACTGCTTTGTCTTGCAGCTCCTTGATTTCTGTTGATTTCTCTTTCAGTGTATCTATTTGACATTCCTATCCTACATCCAATAGCACCAATTTGCATTTGTATTTTCAATCTAAGCTTTCATTAGGATTAAATACCTTAGAGTTATGCCACATTTATCTAAAGTTATGCATTGAATGAGAGGGTTCAAGATGGGGATGGGGTTCAAAAGTTTGAGCACCAGCCGAGTACTGTGGAAATAATTGTTGAATCAAACATTGGACAGTGGTCCTCCATGATTCTTGATGGGTGATTTCCCTCCATTAATCTTCTTTCCTAAGTTACTATGCCGCAAACTGAGTATTTTCTTAATATCTTTAATCACCTAACAAAAATGACTGCTGCAAAGCTGCTCAGAAGAATGGAGGGAATTAGAGTTTTGTTGCCACTATCTAAATTTATTTGAATTCAGAGGGTTCAAGGTGGGGGTAGGGTTCAAGCATTTTGAGCACCAACCAATTAGTGTGGAATCAATTGTTGAGTCAAACACTGGACAATGGTCCTCAATGATTCTTGTCAACAATGGGAAATTTCCCTCCAATCTCCTCACCTGAGTTACTGAGCTACAGACTGAGCATTTTCTTCTTGATATCTTCAATCTCCTTTGGAAAATGAATGCTACAAGGATGCTGTTAAAAAAAGTGAAGTCTAATGGAGGCATGTGACAGTGTCTGGCAAAGAAAAATGACTGCTCAATGGTGCAAATCAATTATTCAAATAACTCATGGCTTATGAAGGCATATGGTTGAAATGCCTCACAAGAAATAGGTTTGGACTGTTTTTCATTTGATGTTTAATTTTTTTTTCTCAAGCAACAGAGGAAATAAGAAACTGACCAAACCATTATAGCAAGTAAGAAGCAGAATGATGGTTGTTGAGGGATGCTCTTAAGAACCAGTATGTTTCTTGAGAAACAATTTTGTTATATTAGAAACCCTTAGGAAATGGTCTGTTTCTTGAGAAATGGGTTTGGTCTTAGTAATGGAAATGGTCATAGAAAACTGCTTTTCCATTTCTAGACCATTTTATGACAGGAACACCCATCCATTTTTGGTAATAGAGGGTTTCATAGAGATCTGTTACAGTGTTCTTACACAACTCATATACTTTAAGCTAATCCCACATTGCTCAAGGTGCAAAAGATTATTTTGGTGAAGAGATGAGATAGGTATTCAGTTCATTGTGCCACAGTGAATAATAACACACAGTAAGAGTAACACATGAAATGCATTATGGACAAAGAACACATGCATGAAAGGTTACATGATTGCAAGTGCACCAATAAACCAGTCTGGGTTGTGTACATCACTCATTAATGGATGATCATACAACTCAAACTTCAGGTATTGACTCAACTTCCCAAGTTCCATGGTGTTCTGTTCTACCAGGTTCATCAACCTAAATTGTGCATGCTTCATTTCAGCAACTCTGGGACATGGACAATTTTAGCTGAATACTGAACTTATTATGAATCGGTACATACTTATGCAAAGTGTAGTTGGCTGTGAGTTGTGACTACTGAGACAATAGTTTGTAATTCATGAACTGAACTCCAAAATTATGAACATTAACACTTGAGCTATTTTCATTAAGGGAAGGACACATCCTGACTAGACACAGATGTAGTTTTCTGCTCTTGGGTATCTAATGTGAGTGAACAAGTGTGAATACTGACTTGGGATGTTTTTTAAAACGTGTTGTAGTACAATCTGAGCTTATTGTAGGTATTTTCTTCCTGCTCACACCCATCCTTTTTTTTGCAGACTTTTCTTTATGAAACTTCTGAATCTATAGTGGTGTTCATACTTCATTCCCAAAATAGTTTTTTCAGGCAATACAAGGAGACCTTTTGATATGCTCTTTAGATGCATCTAGATCACTAATGGTTTTTTTTGGGGATAGATATATGATCTATCGACTCAGTTAGACAGAATATAGAAGCTTTTCATTATATTCAATATTCCTTTTTTATGAGCTTTTAATAAGCATTTGAGGCATTTGACAGTGTTCTGATTAGCATTTTATGCTTTTCAATCACAATCTCCTTCTGATATGCTCTTTAGATGCATCTAGATCACTAATGTTTTTTCTTAGGATAGATATATGATCTTTCTATTCAGTTAGACAGAATATAGAAGCATTTCATTATATTCAATATTCCTTTTTTATGAGCTTTTAATAAGCATTTGAGGCATTTGACAGTGTTCTGATTAGCCGTTTATGTTTTTCAATCACAATCTTGTGTTTTATAGAGACATTTTGTGGGGAATAAATGTTTACTGTTTTATTATTTATTATTTTGTGCATGTTATAGTGTTGGATAAATTTATTTTATTTTAATTGTTTACCATTTGCATATTCTCTAAATTGTGATTTGCATTGTTTAGGATTTCTGAAGCCGAGACTCACCAAATTGCAGCCAAGAAGGAAAGGCAACTAGAGATATTCAAGCCTGCATTTGGTCTTGGAGACATAAAATAGGGTGAGCCTTTTGATAGAGAGCTTCAAGAAAAATGTAAGCAAGAAATAATTTTAGCAAGAGAATAAAGGGAAAGGGAGCATCGTCAGAAGCTATTGGAGCAAAAAGATATGGAAAAACAGAAGGAAAAGGAGTGCAAGAAGGCTGAGAAAGAGGAGCACAGGAACAAGGAGAGGGAAGAGAAGGAACGATTGGAATGGGAAAGAGAAGAGTGCATGAAGAGGAAGCTTGATGAAAGGGAACGGTTGGAGAGTGAGGAGGTTGCTGCTAGGATAAGAAGGGAAGAAGAGCAAAAGGCAGCTCAAATGAGGAGGGAGGAAGATAACAAGCGAAGGGAAAGTGAAAAATGAAAACATCGTGATGAATTGTATGAGAGACAGAGGATATGAGATACTGATAGGAGATCAGACAGAAGACATCATGGAAGTATGGAAAAAAGTAGGAAAGAGCTTCAGAATTGTGATGAAAGCAGGAAAAGGAAAAGGCTTGAAGATCAAATTGACCACCACAAAGACAACAACGGTGACATGAAAAACGAGAGGAATAAATTAGGAAAGCATGAGAAGAGTGGTAGGAAGTATGCACATGAAATCAACAAAGACACCGATATGAGGAATTGGGAGAAAAAATCAAGGAAGCATGAGATTAGGAAATATGAAGATGAAAGTGATAGTTACACAAGGAGCAAGAGGAAGAAATCAGGGAAGCACAAGGAGAGAAGTAGGAAGTATGAATATGACAACACCAGTGAGAGTGAGAGTGAGAGTAACAGCGAGAGTGAGAGTGAGAGTGGCACTGATAGTGACAGTGACAGTGGCAGTGATACGAAGAATAGGAGGAAAAGATCAAGGAAGAATGAGAGTAGAAAGCATGAAGATGAAAGTGATAGTGACAGTGGCATGAAGAATAAGAGGAAAAGATCTCGAAAGGACTAGGAGAGTATTAGAAATATTAACCTACAGTCATCACTTTCAATGTAATGTATTGGTATATCTAGTTTATTGTAATCTGTTGTTTTAAAAGCTTTTAATTTTCAGTTATCTAGAGTTTGTTTATGAGTGCAGGTCTGCTTTCCATGAATAAATTTTGTTAACATATTTGTGTTTGTATATATGAATTTTTATATTTTCTGCATCTACCTGTATAATTTATTATATCTGAAATTTTCTCTAAGTTGATATATATGTCTACTCCTCTACCCATTAGTATCCATATCATGGTATATTAGAATTCCTTGAAGAGATCAGTTAGCTTTCAGGAGTAATTATTAGTATTGAAAGAGTAGCCTTGATATTATGTCCATCCATTATCCAAATAGTTGCATGACTTTAGGCAAGAGCATTCCATGCAGTGTGCCAAGTTTTCTAGTTGTGTTCTTAAAAGATTTCAATGCCTTTTTCATTTGAAGTGCATCCGGAAATTAACAATGGGTGTGAGTGGATATTTCCTTGTCTTTTCTTTTATTCTTCATAAAACTGTGTAGATTAGTATATATACTTGAGTTACTCTCAATCAGGATATCCCGTCATCATCTTTAATTGATTATAAGCTTTAAGTGGTTTCAAGATTTTATCAGCAAAATCTTATTGAGGAGTCAGAGCAGTTAGGAATTTTTCTTACTGCTTGATCTCAACAGAATATGTGAGATATTTGGCTTTTGCTGTGTGTATAAATAACATGCTTTTAGAATAGAGAGGTCATGTTTTGTATGACCACAATCTCTAGTATTTATCCAGAGGTCAAGAAAATTGTCTTGCATCTCCACCGTTTCTCATTGGAGAGCAATAAACATAGTCCAAAGGGTGCAATGAACTGACAAAATTAATTTATGTTTGTGAAATGTACTGCAATTGGTACGTCAATAAAATTTTGATTCTTGAATAAATGTTTTTCATTGGTATTGTAAAAGTGGCGGTATTTACTTGTGCAGTCCCTTTAAATGCATTTTATTTTCCCTTATGGTAGGCCATTATAGTAGATTCCGGCCTATATAATTTTGACATACATGATAACAGTTGTGGCATTTGTTTGCTAAACAGTCCCTTTCAAATGTAGTAGTAGTTGCTCAACATTACCAAGTTTATTGAGATTTACAGAATATAATGTGAAGTTTATAATATAATGGTACGAGTTGTTGCATTTGTTAGCTGAGCAGTCCATTTCAAATGTATATTATTTTCCCCGAAGTGTAAATCTGGCATTGAATTAACATTTTCCCCAGAATTGCTTGGAGCAGTGGTTCTTCAATTCTATCAAGTTTGTGGGGAGTTTGAGAATAAAATGTAAAGTTTAGATTCTTCACAAGTTGGAAGCTTGTTAGCTATGCACTTGCAACGTGAAAGAGATGGAAGCATGATTTTATAGGAATAGGGAGGGGATTCAATCAAACTATGAACCTCATGGTGAGGCCAGATGTCAATGGGAGAACCCATGAACCCTCAGCTACCCTTTTCGTCCTCTATCCTCAATCATTTAATCCTTCGAGAAATTGGTTGAGACAGTTAATGCATGGAGCAGTGCAAGGCATGGAAAACTGTAGTCTGCGCAAGCTTGCAGCCTGGGTAAAACACACTTTTGCTTCTGCAGGAAGAAAGCACATGATGTGTGCCCAATCTGTCAGAGGGAAGATCGTGTTTGGTTTGATCACGCCCTTCAGTCATTTAGTCATTATGCTCACCGTTGTGGGTTCACTCACTCATGTTTTTCATTCATTCCATCCATCGAACTCTTCAGACTGCTTATGCATGATGTGCATTTACCTTGTGTTGCAAAACCATGGTTTTTTCCTATGAGTGTCAATCCAATGTTCAACATTCACCGTTTTGGTCATTCTCCTGACATAGCATTCAAAGATATCATTTCGAGTTAATGGTTAATGGTCCCCTATTAATAGTTCAGAGAAACAGGAAATCGAAAATTTTATTAATTCAAACTTATTGTTGTAGTCAAGATTATTGGATCAGATTAATATAGGCGTAAAAAAAATTCAAAACATTTTTATGATAATATGATTATGTTACTGTATTCAAATTCGAGTTTTTTTTAACAAAATATATAAGAGAGAATGAAATATGGTATTCTGTTTTGATTTCGAAGAAAATCTTTAATATATTTTTTATTTATATAAAAATTTCAGAATTTAATGTTTATATGATTATGTTACTGTATTTATAACATAATTTCTTTTTTCTTAAATATTTATATATATAATGTTTTGATTTTTTAAGAAAAAATTTAATATATTTTTATAGTAAAATCTTAGAATTATATTTATAATTGAGTTATATATATATATATATATATATAATGTTTTGATTTTATGAAGAATTTTTTTTTATATTAAAATTAAATTCATTGTGATTATTCATGTGGAAAATGGTGCCTTCAATTTTATTTTTAATATTGTTTAAGAGATATAGCAGAATAAAATGTCACAAAATAATGTATTTATTGAAAACTCATGAAATTGCTTTTAATAAAATTTAAATGTTTCTTTTTTATGTTCATGGTTAGTTGCTCGGATTGGTTAAGAATGTTGGTGAGCACTTGACCAACCTTTCATTCACATTAACATGTAGAGTGTAACTTCATATTTTGGTGCAATAAGTTATATGTCATGTCACGACATAACATGACACTATTTAGGATGAAATTTGGGAAATTTTTATCCTTACATATTATATAATCGAGATGAAAACATTTAATTATTTTTATTATAGGTTGTTATATATTACTCATGCCAAAATATATTTAAAAATAAATAAACCCACGTGTTGTGTACCGATTTCAGAACCCTTGCTCGTTGGTTCGACTCTCGAAGCCCACAGGTAAGAGCCGGGAAAACTCTGTTTCCTCCATAGAAAGAAAGCTGCTCGACAGACTGTGCAACACCCATAGGAAGCAATGTTGACTTGCTTCTAGTCTGAGGGCGAGTTTGGTGACCTGTGCCTTGGGCAGACCGGTTTCGCTTCTGAAGGAAATGAAGACAACCGACGAAGGCGTCTGCTTGTCTAACCATTTCAGGAAATCTGGCCCTCCATATTTGTCACTGTGTTCAAGTGGCGATGAAGATATGAACAACCCAAATCGATAAATGAGGGGCATTCGACCAATATGAGTCGGATTAGAGATCTTTCTTTCCACGAGAGCTTTGATCGCTTCAGGTTCCAGCTCCTTGAACGTGTTAAGAAAAATGCCCGTCACTTCCTAGAGGCACGAGGAATGGTGCATGAACAAGTATAAGGCTTCATCGGACCTGTCCTAAAGGGGAGTCGGCATATCTCTTCCAGGAATTGGTGGAGTGCCCGGTACCTCTATTGGAAAATCGATGTCCATAAAAAAAATTGGAACCTTCAAGACGAGCATGGGAAGACATATTTTTACATTATTTGCATCAACAAAACCTTCTCACCATTTTATTAAACTATTTTGAACCTCATAAGAGCATTCAAATATGTTTTATTAATTAGACATATTTTGTCATTTTTCTATTAGCTCCTTTAGTAGGATAGGGTAGACTCAAGTGAAATCACTGAAGCTATAGGTTCCTCAAGTAAGTGATATTTATAAGACTAAAACCTAAAGCTAATGTAAAGCTCTCATGCTTTGTTAGGCCTCATTCTTCAACATGAGGATTTATGGCATAAGCACTTCTATCAAGCACTTGTCAATCCATAAATATACAAGAGCATTGTAAATGTCACTTGGAAAGCAGTGAAGGTCAATCTACTTACATATGGAAGCAATAAACACTAGAAATGAAGCTTAATGTAAAGAAATAAACTGATGGAAAATGCAACAATTAGAGTAAACTCTTCTCAATCTTGCAACTACCCTATCTAGGGACAATACTTAAGGACCTCTTAATAACTACTTACGCCTTACTTCTATTCTTTCTCACCTTAGAAATACCTTGAGGAAATATATACTAGAACCAAATTCAAGTTAAATCTTAAACTTATACCTATCTTGACTCCCATATATCTTAAGTCCCATATTATTTTTATATAAATATTTTTGGAGGATTATTTAAAATTTATTTAAAATTCATATCTAAATATTGTCCTATACATAAATAAAAAGCAATAATTTTTGTAATTGATTAATGTTATAGTATTTTTTTTTTAATTTGTAAACCAATTGTTAAGCTAAATGCTTATTAAAATTTATGAAACACAAGAATTATATCAATAATGGTCAAATATAACCTTGGCTTGCTTATATATATATATATATATATAAAGTCTCTTTTATATGTGTAAAAGTTTTACAAAACAATAACACATCTCTTTTATGTGTAAAAGTTTTACAAAAGCATTGAAGTCTCTCTTCCTAATTAGTTAATGACATTCTCTACATGTTTTACAATATGTTATCCAAATGTTAAGCTAGAGTTGCTTATATGGTAAAAATTTTAAATACAATCAAGGGTTGTGCTTATTAGTGAGTTAAATATCGCGTATGCGATACTTCCTTATGAACCTTAGCCTTGTGTTTGGGCTCAGGTTATTCCGAACGTACCATCAATAACGCATATGTGTTCTTCAGTTGCACTTCAGAAGTGTGTTTCTGATTTCTTAAGTGGCACTAAAAAGTGGAACCAACTTCGTGCGAGCGCCCTCTGTTAGTTCACAGAGGTGTGACGTCCTCAGAGAAAACACATGTTCTTAACCATTACGCTCACTGATACTAAGTTTACATAGTTTGGAATGGATTTGTTTATAGCATAACATTTGACAGTTAATATAATTTTAACATTGATACCATAAATACCATTATAATCAAAGGTTTTTAAAGTTTTTTTCAATGGTAAGCTCCCATTTACAAGGAAAAATGTCCATTTCGAACATCAAATTCTATTATGTTTTGTGTTTTGTCAATTTCTAGTTGCAATGATTTTAACATTATAACTAAACGTCTTGAAAGTTTTTCTCAATGAGTAAGGCCATATTTTACAGCAAAAATGTGCATTGTGGGCATCAAATTCCAACATTGGTTTCTGGACAACCTTTATCTCCTCCGTTCAGAGTATGATCCAGTAAAATGGGAAACCCACCTGACTGCTCTACCAGGAGGGATAGATACACAACATATACCATTATGCATAACAAAGAATAGTGATAAGATACTGGAATCATGGCTTATTTAAAATTTTCTTCTATGTAGCACAGAGAGGGGATGATAGTAATAGTACATATATTGTGCATAAAATAAGAGATATCGGCTATGATATATGAAGCTTTCAAAAAGCTCATTTTTTGTGAATACCAAGCTCAAAATATACGGAATTCAAAGGATTATCTTTTCAAAAAGATGAAAGTTGAACTCAATATGAGAAAATTTGCTCTTTTGAAAGAGGTTTTCCAGCTTTGGGTGACAGAAGTGCTATGAAAATGCTAACTGTGTTTAGTTAGTTGCTAATTCTTCCTAAATTTAATATTCAAATGCACATGTGTGTTATCTTGGAAGGGATTTTTAAATTTTACCATTCCTTTTCCTTGCAACACTGGTAGTTTATTTGTGATCATAGTTAGGGTTGACCATTCCTTTTCCTTCCTTGCAACACTGGTAATTTATTTGTAATCATAGTCAGGGTACAAGGAAAACTCTACACCAGTGAAAAACTTTACTTCACGAGTTTTTTTAGTTTCCCCTTTCCACCCTCCAACAACAACCTATCAGCGTATTGTTGCACCTTTTTGGGGCAATTGCTAGTATATTTTTACTATGATATGGTGATTTTTTTAATTTTGAAGGTTTCTTTATATACACAACGATAAGAATATGGTAATTAATTTTTATATTTAAATGAAAGTAATATATTTATATAGAAAAACACAGAATTAAAAATAATGTAGGAAGGAATTCAAGCCTTAGATGTGGGTGAGAGACAAGAAGCCTTAGAGCACATGGAGCCAAGTGGTAGTCACGTGGGGTTACTTTTGGAATTATTCATTGAAGAAGGGGCTGTATGAAGGGACTTGGGGATTAATGGAAAGTATGGTTTTAGGAAGAATCGTACACTAGTAGATTGTGACCTCAAAAGTTAGTATGGGCTTAGAGAAAGATCTGATCTTGGTTCATGGGATTTAGTTCAGAATAAGGTGGAGGGCTCGCATAGCTATGATTTTTTACTTATGCCACAACATTTCCTCCATTACATTTATTATAATTTATGGATATCTCAGGTTAAATTATGAGGAGGATATAGCTCATTGGTGTGTAGGTTTTATGCTAGTATAGCTTGATTTTGGTAAGGATACTAAAATAGAGAGAGCATTGTGTAGAGAAAAAAACTAGCTCTAGGTCTCTAGGTTGATGGAGACTCATGGTCGGAGGGATAATAGAGGTGGAAAAGGGAATAGAGGAGGTGGGACAACCATGAGCAACTCAGGGAAGAAACTAAAGGAAACTCAGGCGGGCCATGGCTTTAAAACACTCATTCCAATGGAAATTCATCAGGATATAGAAGAGGTGGAGAGAGGGTTGTGGGAGGAACTAGAGATAACAAATTCAAGGGAGGAATTTGAAGCACGGGTGGAGTGGACTCAAGATCCCAAGAAGACTAGCGAACATGTGGCTCTTTATGAGCATTTTTTGTAAACTTCTTGGTGATGAGGGGTTTTAACACAAAACATTGTTCACCTAGCTATCTATGGTCCAAACCATAATTATACATCATTATACCACCATTATTTCCTCCATTTAGACCTTCACAACTAAAATTCTACCAAATATGGTCCAAAACACTATTATTCCTTCCCCAATAAATGAAGGGAAGTTGAGCACTTATAGTGATTTATCCCTACTCTCTCCAAAAAGGACCAAACAACCCTAAGATGAGAATGGGTCAAAAACCATTGATAAAATGATATGCACAATAAAATATCATTGGTCATTACCATGGGTCAAAAATCTACGGCTCATCCTATAAACACATTGTGAAGGTCTCCCCAAAAAAACTTTTAGTCACATTTTTACACTTTTGGATTACATTGCATAACATTGTATTTCCCCATTATTCCCATATTTTTCCATATCATTCCCACAGTGTATATTGAGCTTGCTCCATACCCATTTGGATCCATTTCCCCTTTTTGATAACAATTAGCGGAGATGACTTGATAACCACATTGTGGAGACTGTAGACCATTTCCTTGCAGTGGCCCACATTACATAAAGGTATGCATATCGTTGCTTTTTGTTAGTTAGGATATATAAAAAAAAAATCATAAAAATATTTTTGTTTTTGTTAGGGCTTATTGTTATAGGACGAAGTTGAGAGATTCTTCACACCATGAACTCTACCCTATGATCTAGTTGATTTAGGGTAGGTTCTTTTGCACGTAGTAGGGGAGAAAACCATACTATAGTTTTGGTGAATCCATTGTCTTGATCCCTTTAGATCTTTTTTTTTTCAAGTGTGTCTACCAGTTTGTTCTCCTTGGGTACCTTGTGTCATCACAAATATGATCCCTCGCGGAAGATTCGAACCAGTCTTGCCTCAGTTCCTGCCCCTGGCCCAAGTCGGAAGCCTTTTCTAAAACAATCCTCACTTATGTTTGAATCACACTTATTTAGCAAAAAGATGGGCCCAGGTCGCATTTTTTTCTCGATAAGCGCGACCAAGGTTGTTCCTTATGCCCTGATAAGTGCAACATGAACCAGAACTCCAGATCACACTTGTCCCAGCTCTTGGAGCGACCCTGATTGCTACGGTGACCCATTTTTGTGTGACCTCTCATGCATAAGCCCCTGTTTTGTGCAACCTAATTCTTTCGATTGATTTTTTGTCCCGATCGCGACTGTTTCACAATTATTTTCGATCTTGATTGCACCTGTTCTGTAGACAGGTGCGACCTGCAGTTTTTCAGTCCGTTTATGTGTTTGAGACCATCTTTCCAGACCCCATGTATGTGTTATACCCATTCCTGACCCATTTTTGTGTAGATCTAATCCATTAGAGCCCCTAGTTTGTTTTGTGGTCCTATTCACCTTGTATGTGAGCCCCTTTAGTCGAGCTTGGTAGTTGAGACTCCCTGTGTGTTTCCTACAACCTGATCATTTCCTTATGCACTCATTTACTTGTGTACATTTTATTTTCTGGAAGAATTAGTTATTTTGCATGATATTTACTATCATTTCTTGTTATTTATCTCCATTTGCCTCTCGACCATGATATCATTGGTATTTATACACATCAATTGTTCACACATCTCACACCCTAAAGTAAAAAAGTTTGGTTCATGACCCCAAGCTAGCCTAAAAAATTAACTTAACTAAACAAACATTGCAACCTCATTTCAAGACCAAAAAAATATTGTAGTTAAGTTAGGACATTGGGTATAGGAATCCAAATAACACCCCTTTGTCACTCACATTTGAGACATAGTTGTTGTCCATTAGGGTACCAAAATCCTTTAGTACTAGTTGAACGTTCACAACCAGTCTGTTGGAGCCCCCCCCACTCTGTGGGAGTAAGTGACAACGAAGGGGTTCCTGAAGTCAGGGTGGAATACCGAACTCCATTATGTACAGAAGGCTAACCCTTCATAGTCCTCCTCGTGCATGCTGAAGTATACCGGGTGTCGAGGACCAAAGGGCTAAAGTTCCAGTAAACCACTCTGAATGTGGTATGAACAAGGTAGCCTAGTTTCCAGTCTATTTAGGAATCTTGTACCTCAGATCCCTCTTAGTAGTGGGAATATCTTAACTTATTGTTCTTCTATTTCATATTGTTTGACTGCTGTTTCATCACACTACATACGATATGATTTGTGAGGGGATTCCAGCTTGTAGCTAGGATTTGTATTCCACTTATACTTGATAGGTTAGTGAGTCATTTTCATTCTAGGTAGTGATGCTGATTGGATTTATGGCCACTTTGTTGTATACTCGCATGTTGTAACACGCTGTTGTAGTTTGGTTTTAGAGATTTCATTTTTTCCTATGAGCCACCATCTGTACGTTCTCCTTCTGCACACTAGGTCGTAGTTGGATTTTTGAACTTGCATTTGACACTCATATGCCTACATTCATTACACAACACACCACCATGTCATCATTTCTCCACCAAGATGCTCGCATAGACTTATGGGAATACCCCTCAGCTCAAATCCTTGAACTTTCACTGTTAAATCCATATTCGACATCATTCACCACCTTGAGAGCCATATGTTGCCTCTAATTCTGATTCTGATTCGTATCAATACGAAGCTACCTTATTCACCACCCCATATAGCCACATGGATGGTTCACCTCATAACCCCTTTCATGGGGGGATGATTGGTAATGGGTTAGTGTCTATTCCACCCATCATTTCGAGTAACCCTTCCACTGGACCTACAGGTCTAGGTCCTACTCGGAGCCTTTCCATTACACACACTTCTATTGGTATGCTACCCACTAGTGGTGGCCCCACTCCAACAACCATGGTTCCTACCATACCACAATTCATGCATGGGGGCATTGGCCCTTCCACTTTCATTCTGGTTATTCCTGTCATCTTAGTGACTACTCCTATTGTCATAACTCAGCCTTATGCACCCCCATTTACCCACAGGAACTATAGTCCCGCTAGAGCCTACACCATTGCTCTCTCCACCCGATCCAATTACCCGATCCAATATAGGCATTAGTCTACCATTCATAGCTAGTCTCAACCTTCCTAATTTGGCACAGTTGGAAAATGAACCCATTCGTTATAACCCATTATGGCCTCCCATGCCTACCAAACTCCCATTAGACATCCCTAAGTTTGAGGGAAAGGTGGGAGAAGACCCCCAAAACCACTTCATGTAATTCCACTTATGGTGTTCATCTAATAGCATAGTGGATGACTCTATCCCATTGCAGTTATTCTAGTGCACAGTCAGAAGTGTTCCAGACTAATGGTATATCGAATTTCCTCATGCCACTTACCTAGACTTTTCCTCGTTAGCCTTGATGTTTCTCCAGTAATTCTAGTTACTCGTTCATTATAATGACGATGTGGAAATCCTATTATCCTATAGACAAAACATAACTACTCATATCATAGATCATATCCACGAGTGTCGTCGTCGTCATAGCTTGTGTAATATCTAGTTAGATGATAGGATTTTATTATATTGTTTTCTCAAAACCTTAGTCTCCCCCATCATCAAGGATGTTGCATCTGAGTGCCCACAAACTAAGGGCGATCCTCAAGGAACAACAGTTTGATCTCATCTATTCCCAATCGAGTTATTTGTATACAATTATATCGGATGCTCCCCAAACTGGATCTTCATATCGAGATTCACCGGGGGCATCCCATGTTGTTGATGGAGTCATTGGCTCTATTACTTAGCACCCTCACTTATACATGACCTCTCCTTCGATGCAACCTATTTCCAGAAACACCTCTAGTGTTTTCAAACCAGGTTACGCCCCTGATTTTTGACGTGTAATAGCTCAGTCCAGAGCCAGACCTTGCTATGCATATCCTACACCAGTTCCTCACATTCACATACTGAATTTGTTAGGACCTACTTGTAATGGCCAGATAGTAGGATTTGTATCCCCTTTAGCTACTCATGCTTATTACCCACTACCTATGCAACCTACAACTACTTCGAACCTGACTTCTCTTTCTCCTCAAGGATAGTCTAGTCTCAGTAGAACCACCCTAATCAACCCACCCCTAATAACCAATAATGGAAGGGAAGACGACAGAGAGATAGGAACCGAGAAAAAAAACAACCTCAAGGAGTTGGCCAACAACCCAACCCTTCAAACAACAACAGATCCAATCCCCCTGCACAGAGTCCTCAGTGACCACCTAAAACAGGGAAGAACCTCCAGTTGTGGACTAACCATCGGTGCACCATTTGTAACAATTAAAACCATTATACACATCATTGTCCTCATATGAATCACATTTGCCATTTACTCCAAACCGATAATCAACATGGCCACTTCGGCTCAGCAAAACCCAACACCATTAGGTCCTCCACCTATGGTGCTGCAAAACCCCTTACCAAATTAAGAAATAGTTGCAAACCATCCCTTGGTACCAAAAAACCCCACACCCACTCCTGTTGGTCCACCCATTGACCTCAGTGTCCATCACCTTATGACGTTATCGTTTGATGTCAACCTACAAACTCGACGAAACCTGTATGGATCCACCACAAAAAATGTTAATCCCTCCATGACATCTACCTCCATGGATCTTGATATGTCCCTACATTTGTTGAGACCCCCCGAAAAAAATATTTCCAAAGTCACGTGGTTCCCTTTCTATTGCGTTGCGAACAATCCCACTACTAGTCTCCCTCAACCATGTCTGCTCTAGAAGTCCACAAAACTTGTCCTTCGCAACACAAGTTTTTTCTATTCACGTTAGGTGTCATCATTGACTCATCAATCTCTCTGATTCACGGTTGCTTAATTTCGACTAGGATCAAGGTGAACCCCGGATGCCATCATCCGTTGCCTTCTAGGTTTCATTCACAATTCAAAATTTGGTCATTCATAGATGAGGGGGAATCCACCTATGGTTTGTCAACCTTCGTTTGGCAAAAACTTGGATCCCCAACCCTTAAACCTTCCTCCACCATCCTAGCAGCCTACAATGGTGGTGCTGCTCAACCCCATGGAATCCTCATGAATGTCCATGTTGAGTTAGCTGGTAAAATTTTGTTGATTGATATTGAGGCTTCCAAGAAACAACTTGATCACAACCTCCTCTTAGGATGTAATTATATGTATGAAATGTGAGCCTTTTCCTCTACTATCTTTTAACTCTTGATGCTCCCCCATAATGGGAAGATCGTGACCATCAACCAACTGACATATTAAAATACAAAGGCACCAACCACACCAGAACACTTCCTCCTGACTATCGACACTACCATCAATAGGGTGTCCATACCATCCCTGCCTTTCGTTGGCCCAAGCTTATTTTCTAACGCTCCTTTGACAAAAACCTTTCTGTACTTTCCACCTCCTCCTTCGCTAACTCACATATCGTATTTGTGCACTATCTCATCTAGAAACCCTCCGACCTCCTCACAACCCTAGTTGCAACCACAACCACAGAATTCAGGGAATTATTGGGGCTCATTCCCCATACACATGATCCCCTTCCTTTTTCCACCATCTGACATTGTGAGTAGGCTAGTGATGGCTACTCTCAATCTTCTGGGATTCACTCCGAATATTCTCGTGTGATACTTGGATCTGCCCACCCCTCTCTCGAATATGTATATCATGTGGACTCCTATTCAACCTATTGAGATGATGTCGCACCCACCTCTTAGTACACAAATGATTGCTTCTGTCTCTACTATTTACACCCTCCTCCCATGAATATTGGGGGCAATACGCCCAAAATAATGACAAAACCGCATCCTCCTTCTAGATGTGTTTTATGCGATGTCCATGACCATGTGACACAGAATCGTCCCAATCCTATTTTTCACACCCACATGCGCACTATAGTCGATACCGATGACACACCAAATGTCAATGTACCAACCATAATTACGGTTAAAAACAAATCACTATGAACCAATCACCCATGTGAAGTTGTGGTCTATATGGTCATTATTCACACCATTTCCCAAACTTTCCCAAGTACTGCTCACTGCATAGTGACCTTCGCAAGCACTCTCATGAGTCTAAAATCACTATCCTTGAGGAGATCTTCCCTCTGACCTATTCCTTGGACACCAGTAACACCATTTACACAATCTTCACTTCAAGTCGTATTTCCCTTTCATCGAATGTGGATGATTCTCCTAATCTATCCTAGTACCACATTTTTGATGACGGATATATCCTTGCAACCGCCACCAATCTTACCCCAGTTCACTTAGTCCACTATGTGGAGCCAGTTCCTCCCATCGAATGCCAGATTCCATTACTCCGCCTTTTCGTCGAACTTCTACCTAATACATCATTTCTAGAACAACATATACTTATGCTTGAACAAACCTATAAGGACTATCGTGCTTCTCTCCAAATTATTGAAGCGGACAAGACTCGATTGAAGTCCCATTATGACTCCCACATCCACCCACACAACTTTAGCGAGGGGTACCTACTCCTTATTTACGACCAAGCCCATGATAAGTCTGGAAAAGGAAAGTTTAAATCCATGTGGTATGGCCATTATGTCATCCATATATGTGTCAGAAAAGGGGGCATATCTCCTCACTAACTCGGATGGTCTCCTCTTGAAGAATCCCTGCAATGGGCTCTACCTCAAGAGGTTCTATACCTGAAGTCACTCTCCATGAGTACCCTTGTATCACAATTTTTCATCTTGTTTTACATCATTTTTACCATGATTCGGTGACCCCCTCCAATACCCACTCCATGTCCAGCCATAGTGAGTCCAATGTAGCACTCTTTTGCTTCCTCTACCTGTGAGTAGGTGGATCTCACCCCTCCACCCTTCCACTACATCATTGGTACCTTGCTGAAGGGTGCAGTCCCACGTCTGCACATGCACACAGTATGTCATCAATATCTATCATGATCTGGCTACTACTATTCCAGTAAATTATATATGAATGAAACCACAAAGAACCATGTATAAATACCGTCAGGTCCCCAAACCTATCTCGGAGGTTGAGGCATCTCCAACTCTCCCTGGTAGTCCATATTTACTTATGGATAATCCTCTATAAGGATAGGGATCCTATACCATTGTGCAAAAAAATCCTGGGTGAAGAAACCACGTTCTAAAGCGCCTCCCTCCCTACCTTTTTCGGTCCATTCCTTATAATCCAACATTGTATCCATTGGCATGTTCACGAGCCACCCGCTCCATCCATTCTACAAAATTGGCCTTATTTTACTACCATACACCATCCCACAAGGAGGCCCCATGAGTGTTTCGCTGTTATTCATATTAACCATGTTCACAACATCACCCCTTTCATTACGTCGAACACTTCCTACTTGCTTTACTGACCATTACAGAGTTTCTGTTAAGCTCTTTTTTGACTCCTAAAATAATGAAAAGATTGTCGAGCGTGCTTATTTCTTTCACACTCATTAAATTATTTGAAAGGGAGTCTATGTGGCCTCATTTATCTGCTTTTTTCAGACTATGTAGACTATTTAAAGAAAAGTACCACATTCACACCTTTTAGCTAGGAGCGTTTCCCTTTGTATCATTTTATGCTTTCTTGAACATTGGGGCCGTAACTTATGAAAAAGACCATATGGGTGGTATTTAAGCTCTTTTATATCTCTCTTATAAAGAAAAGATATTCGAGAAAACTTGGTTTCGTTCATGCTCATAATTTGAATTACCGTCGAATCAGTATAGGTTTAACCTTTTTCAACCTGGTTGTACTACCTACGAAAAATAATTCTCTCTACCCCTTTCGACTGGGAGATATCTCCTTTGTACAATTTTATCTAATTTTAGACTTAGAAGACTTCTATATGAAAAAGAGACCCCACTGGAGTCTTCTTCCTTTTTTTTAACTCTATAAACATGAGAACACCGTCAAGCATTTACAATCTCGGGCTCGACAAAAATCCACGAGATAGTATCATACTGAGCATACTTCTATCCCTTATTTGAGCTCCGAAAACTATGAAGAAGTCCCAAATGGTGCCTTTAGGTGCCCCAACATATTACATACGATCTCTCATTATTGAAGCATTCCCCATTGGGCCGCCTTTGTTCGAAGTACTCTATGACGATTCTCCCTTGGATCCCTTGGATATCACTAATATAGTTACACCCCCAAGTATCCATAATTGCAGTTATATTCCTGGTTTCATAGCCATGATCCCATTCCCATGATTTAGTATCATCTGTTGTCAGGTAAGCCTTGCCATCATACTTTGAACAAAGGAAGTTTGAGTCTTTTGTACTCCCCTGCCCCTGTTCCCTATCTAGTGTCTTAGGCCTCTGACTGTTCCACATCTCTAGTTGTTCCCCTCACGCTTCTATTAAGGAAACTCGGTGCATTGTTAGTTGCATGTCTCCCTATGTCGATATGAACACATCTATTCTAGATGATAGACCTAGACGTCCATGTATTCTATTTTCATCCACCTCATGGATGAGTTCCTTGGACCACTTGAAAAGAGTCCTTTGTTCTTTTCGGGTCGGTTGTGTCCCACTTGCTCGACTTCAACTCCATCATCACACCGTTGAGATTCATACAAGGTATTGCTTCCTTCATGATTTGGTTGAAGACCCCGGTTGTTACCTGGCTTTGGCCCATTGTTGAGTCTATTTTGGGACCCATACAGTTTCATGTCCCTTATGATTTTCAGGTTGCATTGGCAACGGTGTTCGAAAGCCCCTCAGTGTCATGCATCTGTGTATACAATACTTGATGTTGTTTATTGTACCTCAAATATTCTCACTCACAGTCATTAAGTTCATACAGTTGTGTGCACCTCTAGATTCAGTAGAGGATCAGCTGTTGTGATATTACATTCTATGAAAATGCCATTGTTCCTATGTACCAATTCTTCAAATCATTATTTGTATTCATTCTCACATTGAGGACGCCATTATGTACTACCAGTTGTATACATGTATTGATTGATTCCCATTGTTTGAGCCTTGATCCCTATTTTTATATTAAGACATTATTACTAGCATGGGTATGCCCGCCTCGTCCATATACATGTCTAAGATTATATGTACCTCATCCATTTTTTAGAAGAAATACAAACGAAAAACCATTGCAGTTCGAAAGAGGAAACTCCACTTCTCTGCGGTCCTCTCCAATCTCTCCACTATTGTCACCATTTCTCCCTTGAGCCTATGATGTTTATCATCCATATGATAATCTCTCACCCTCACACATTGGGAGGAAATATGTTAACACAAAAAAATGTTCACCTAGCTCTCTATGGTCGAAAATATCATTATACATCATTATCCCACCATTATTTCCTCCATTTTGACCTTCACAAATAAAATTCCACCAAATATGGTCCACAACATTATTATTCCTTCCCCCATAAATGAAGGGAAGTTGAGCATTTATTGTCATTTATACCCACACTCTCCAAAAAGGACAAAAAAACCATAAATTGATAAGGGTTAAAAATCATAGATAAATACCATGCACAATAAAATACCATGGGTCAAAAACCTTGGATCATCCCATAAATACATTGTGAAGGTATCCCCAAAAAAACTTTTAGTCACATTCCTACACTTTTGGATTACATCACATGACATTGCTTTTCACATTATTCCCATATTTTTCAATATCATTCCCACAGTGTATGTTGAGTTTGCTCGATACCCATTTGGATCCATTTCCCCTATTTGACAACTATTAGTGGATACGACTAGAGAACCAGACCATGGAGCTGGTGGACCGTTTCCTCAAACAGCTCTAGCGGCCCACATTATAGAAAGGTATGCATGCTGTTGTTTTTTGTTTGTTAGGATATAAACAAAATCATAAAAGATATTTATGTTTTTGTTACTGCTTATTGTTACAAGACAAAGATGAGAGATCCTTTGCACCATGAAATCTACCCTATGATTTGGTTGATGTAGGGTAGGTTCTTTTGCACATAGTAGGGGAGAAATCCATACTACAAGGGGTCTCTTGGATTTTTTTTTGATGGATCGCAAGGAGAAGGAGAAAGGGGATTAAGAACCACTGAGAGTTTGGAAGGAACAAAATTCAAATGCTTGGCTCATGCAAAGGAATATTGTTTTTATTGCCAAGAAAATTGGCATCCAATTTGTACCCAAATAACTTGTGGATAGGGACTAACTGCCAAACCCACCGCAAACCAGAACTGGGGCCTTGTTGGGAGGACACTAGGTTTTGGATGTTATAATATTGAACATTATGCTTTGGTTTCATAGTGTTTGCATGTATCAGGTAGTTGATATAGTGTTATGGTTTGTAGGAAGAAAGTTTGTGACGTAAATTATTGTTAGATGATTGCTATTGGTTAGATGATTAGTTGTTGTCTTGGTTTAATCTTACATACTTGTAAGATAGTGTAAAATCCATGTTTGCCCCACTGAAGAAAGGTAGTTATGGGTCCTTGAAAGGTAGTTTGGTCTTGTGAAACAAAGTCAACAAAAAGCTCTAAATTTATTGTGAATATCTTTTTATATAATTTTCTCTCTCTCTATATATAGAAAGTAAATGAATTAAAAAGAATGAACTAAAAATACATAAAACATAACATTGATATTCCAAAAATTGAATAATGTTTTTATGATCTTTGAAAAAACAAACTTCAAATGAATAAAGCTTAAATATAAGGGTAATCTTGTTCTTATATATATATATATATATATGAATGGACTAGTATCAGTTACCCAAAGCAATTAGATGTAATATACAGAGAGTTAAGAGACTTTGAAAAAAATAAGAACGAACAACTCTCTATTCCTAAACCCTTGTCTTTGACATATTTTCAAACTCTTTTAAATTTCCTGAAGGGTTTTCTTCTCGCCAATTTTCTCTACCTCTTGTAAGATTTTCCTTTGTGATTAATACTTCTAAAAAATCAACCTTGTTTGAGCCCTGTTCTTCTTTTCGCCTTTCCTTTTCAGGTGTTCATAATAATGACCACAAAAGTCAACATGCAAACTGCCCTCCCTACAGAAAAGAAATTGAGAGACTAAAAATAAGAAATAAAGGAGTAAGCTTGTACATGATGTCTCTCCCTAGAAATATCCCTGGTTTCACCTCCCCAAATCCATAAGGTGATACCTCGTTCCATCCAGGAAGAAATCTTCCCAATACTCCATTTCGATAGTTTTCTCATGATGGTATTTCTAAAAGAAAAAGGCTAGACTTGCTTCCATGTTTTCAAAAGACCTGGATCTAGCCTGGTGGGATCTAGATTGGTGTGTAGCAGGAGACTACCCTGAAGGTGAAATTGCCTTCTTACCAGAAGAAGGAGATTCGTCTGATTCCGACCCTGCCTTAGATAAATTTTCTCCAAACTCATATGACTCCTCTTCTTCTGATTCTAATGAAGAAGCAAATTTAGGAGGTTGCTCTGGTCCTCCTGATTTTAGTTTTTATATGTTATCTTGCAACCCGCCTAAGGTCTCCTCGGAATTTAGGATTGCTGAAATTGACAAAGAATTGTCTGAGACCCCAATCTATCAATATATGAAAATGAAAGATCTAAAAGATGAAAAAGAAATCTTTTAACAAGAGGAAAAGCAAAAGAAAAACTTTCAGAAGAAAAAGAGAAATCTATCTCTCCAGAAATTGGCTAGAATCCAGCATTCTACCAGCCTGTAGATTTATACAAAGGCTATCCTGATCATCATGAGGATAGACAAAAGTTCAGAAATGATCATCATGAATTTTTCTTATACAATAAATGACAGAAGAGTTTCCACTCCTCTATACTATTCTGCTTCTTTCAAATGTAAGAATCGTGTTCCCCAATCTAACCCCACTCTCAGTCTTGCAGAACTATTCAAAATGAAAAGATGCATCGCCTATGCAGAAATGCATAAGGAATATGTCCTCTCCGAAATTTCCTCTAAACTAGAGAAGGATTGCACCTCAGAGTCACCTAATGCATTTTGTACCACGTAAAAATACTTTGTCTCCTTACCTTTTAAGCCCCTATAAAAACCAAAATCTCAAAAAGCCTCTACTGCCCTTATGTCTCACTTAGAAAGAGAATTTTGTGGAAATAAAATCAAAGAACTCTTAGACAAAGGCCTTATAGAACCTTCTAAGAGCCCTTGGGCATGTCGATCATTTGTTGACAATAGACACTCTAAGATCAAAAGAGGAAAACCCAGACTGGTTGTGAATTTGAAACCCTTGAACAAAATCCTTGAACCAGTGTGTTACCCTCTACCTGATAAATCTAGTCTACTGCAAAGAATAGCACGATGCACCATTTTTAGCAAGTTTGACCTGAAGTCTGGTTTATACCAAATTGGAATTGAAGCAAAAGACGGGTACAAAATTGCCTTTGTTGTTCCTCATGGGCAGTATCAGTGGAAGGTCCTTCCATTTGTCATTAACAATGCACCATCATAATTCCAGAAAATAAAGGAAGATATCTTCAGAGAAAAGAAATGGGCATTAGTGTACATAGATGATATTCTTATTTGTTCCAACAATTTGCAGGCACATCTGAAACATCTTCAAGAATTTTATTTTTTGGTTTTCAAACATGGATTGGTTTTGTCAAAATTCAAAATGGAAATTGGCAAAAAGGACATTGAATTTTTAGGATATAAAATAAGTAAATGACATGTGATCCTTCAAGAACATGTCCTGAAGGTTTTTGCTCACTTTCCTCATCAGATCTTAGAAAAAGTTCAATTACAGAGATTTTTGGGAAGCCTAAATTATATTAGGCCATTCTACAAAGGACAGGTAAATAACAATCGTTTGCTGCAGCAACGGCTGAAGAAAAATCCCCCAAGATGGAATAAAGATATGACGGATGCAGTAAAGCAAATCAAAGAAAAATTAAAACAACTTCCTCCACTCTCACTACCACAAGGCTCGGGTCAAATGGTGACTGAAACAGATGCCTCCAATAAAGCTTGGGCAGGTATTCTCATATAGAAGCATGGAGATCAAGAATAAATCTGCGACTATGCTTCAGGAGCATTCAAAAATGTAGAAATCAATTATCCATCAAGTCACAAGGAAATCCTCGTAGTCAAAAAGACTGTAAACCATTTCAAGCTTTATCTAAAACCTTTCAAGTTAATTGTTAGAATAGATCTAAAAATAATGCCTGGTATATTCAAGAATGAAAATCTTATGGTAGAAAATAGTTCTAAGATTCTAAAATGGTTTCTTTGGTTGCAAAATTTTGAGTTTGAAATTGTATATAAACCACGATATTTGAATTGTGTTGCTAATATGCTAACATGAGAAGAATTACAAGAGAAGCATAGCCTCAACATGTTTGGCTATGGAGCATCCATCTCGTCAAACAAAAAATCTAAGCTTCGAATATTCAATGATCCCTTGTTAAAGGAAGAAAGAGAAGATTTTTTGAATTGCACTAACAAAAAGGAAGCAGATAAGTATCTGACACTCTTCTTGATCCAACAAGTAAATGCCTCTCCTCTAAAAATACAAATCTTGGAGAAATGAGAAAAAAAGCCTTTAAACGCTTAGAAAATGCCATGCACTAGCTTCAACAACTTAATCACGTTTGGGTTGACACAGCTTATACAGATGGATGATAATTGTATTATGTGGATATCGGTCCAGGATCTTTAACATGGAATAGTTATAACCTCATATTGTTGTTCTGCAGAGAAAAGGGAGAAATAATAATTTGTGGAGATCCGTCTACACTGGTGCAACAACAATGGTCCGGATGGACGTAAATTTTCCTTGATAAATTCTATCCAAGAAAAGATTGGGTTCAACGACGTGCAAATTTCATCCTACACCTTTAAGCAAACATGATCGTAGGACACCACAATTATATGTGGTTCAAATTTAAACTGTGACATCTTGTAGGAGCTTACTCTCGTCTTGAACCCCCTTATTTTCACTCAACAAAAATTTAGAAGAATGGACAAAAGTGGTTGCCTCTCACATCATAAAATTCATACAAGAAGAATTCCTTTAAACCTTAAAGTTGAATATATTTTTCAAGGAGAATTATGTTTGATCGGTTTCGATGTGGAACAATGTTTCTCAAATTTCTTATTCCCGAATATCGAATTTGGTTTAAAGATAGCGACTCTGACTCTGATAGATTCGCTGGTTGTACATGTGAGGAAAACCCATGTATTTGTAATAATGACAATGAATAATGGAAAGCGTCGTGGGCCGCTAAGACTAGCTCCACTGTGGAAAAAATCTAATCTGTTGTCAGTTCGTAGATTCTTTCACATGGTTTGGGTGACTTACCCAATAAAATGTGCGATTTGATTCACTATCATGAGATCCAAATCAAGTTTTTTTACAGCTAGGTGTAAGTTTTGAGTCATCGATTACCGACTAAAATTGTACAAATAAGGTGTTCCTTCTCTCTTTTGGGCACCGAGTGTTTTTTATTCTACTAAGCTTTCTGCATTTTCTCCGTGTGTCGAGCACTATGTATGCTCTCCCTCTGCGCCTCGAGCGATCAGCTGGGATCAAAAGCAATGATCTCACTTGTAATGAGTCTGTAAAACCAGTAGCGTATGTTCTCCCTCTGCATTTAGTGTGATCAACAGGGATCAAAAACTCTAGTTAGTGTAAGTTTGCGCTTGTGGTGATCTTCATCCTCCGAAGACGAACAAGCTTTTGAGTCTGTATTCAGAAGCTGCATCTAAAGTCGTGTTCGCTTTCGATGGTGGCGTTATACATTAGAGGAAATTTGAACTCAAAATGGGCCTTTTAACTTTAACTCAAATTCCATGTCATCGTGTGTTAGCTAATGAAATTGCTTTAAATTTGAAATACCGTATAGGTCTTAAACACTTTTTTAATACAAATTTGGAAATAGGTATCATAAAAAAAATTACTTTTTTTTGTTTTTATTTTTGACATATCTCTCCATGTTTTTACTCAAATTTCAATCGAGAGAGCTCGTTGGATGCAAAATTAAATTCTGCATCCAACGAGTACCCACTCGGCATACTTTTGACGGACCCCGCTACCCCAAAAATAAGAAATACTTGAAAAACGTGATGATGATGTCATCATCACGTTTTTCAAGTATTTCTTGTTTTTGGGGTAGCGGGGTTCGTCACAAGTATGCCGAGTGGGTACTCGTTGGATGCAGAATTTAATTCCACATTCAACGAGCTCTCCCGATCGAAATTTGAGTAAAAACATGGAGAGATATGTTGAAAATAAAAACAAAAAAATAGTTTTTTTCTTTTCTTCCTCCAAAATGAATAAATATTATTTTATTATTTTAACTATTATTTTATTAATTTTTTGAGGAGACCCATTTTGAGTTCAAATTTCCTCTAATATATATTATATAAGTTTTTTCTAATGTATTTGTTAAACATAATTCTAAGTGTCTGAAATATATATATTAGCATTAGCATTAAGTAGTCTGTCCATACAACAAATAATGCCATTAACTAGCGAATCTTATTCCAAAATGATAACTACATTACATTAATTAATTTTTAATGAAATATGTGCAGTCATTATTTATTAATTCTTAACGACATATGTCCATAGATGGATTAGTGTAGAAACCAAACATCTTTTCCTCCAAGAACAATGCTTTTCTCAAAGCTGGAGATGTGAAAACTACATGGCTATCTTGTGATAAAATCTTTCATCAGTTTTGAACGTCAAGATACACTCCAAGAAGGGATTCTCACCATCAACACAACTGTCCATGGGATATATTTCTTTATCTTAAACATTTATTCATTGTTAGGTAGAACGTGAAATGATTTGGTATGAAAATGATACAACATATCAATGACAGAGGACCACACGAAACGAGCGAGTCAGACAAATTGTCTGCGTGCTGTCCACGGTCCCTTTTTCATGTCGTCTGTCTTATCCATATACAACAATCTCACAGTGCCTGGTATTTTCCGGTTTCTTCCACATGTTTCGTGCAACTTACCAAACTCTATGGATAATCTTGCAGATGATCAAATCGTTATCCCAAATAAATAAATAATTAAGCCATGGAAGCTGGGCTGCGTGTTCACAAGAAAGTCTGCTTCGACGTGATTTAGGGACATTGTGTTTTTGCATATAATATCATTGGACAAATCTTGGTGTTGAAGCATTTTTTTCATATAATATCATTCTACGGTTGGCGTTGTTTTATGAGAAATCACCATCACAGTAACTGTTTGCTACCTGTCCTTTTCATGGGAAGCAATATTCTAATTCCTTTCACGATATACTTAGACCGCGGAATTGGAGGCTTTCTTGTAGTCTTACCCTCCAGCTATGTTTATTGAATTGAATTGTAATTAGGACTTTTGTTACTTTATTCATTTCTCAGCATTTAGTATGTTGCAAGAAACTAGAAGATACCGAGTAGTGATCAAATTTGAAGGGTGGTTCTTAATTTCAATTGGAAGGGAATTTGTTTTGTTAGACTTTTAGATATGAAGGGAAATATAAATAATTGCATTTCAAATGTATAAATTAACTAAATATTTTCATTAAAAAATGTAAAAAAACAAATATTGTTATTTTAAAGTTTGTATAATTTTAAATAATTAAGTACTTTTTAATATCTACATGAAAAAAATTGATATATTTTCAATGAAACGTATTTTGAACACATTAAGTTGTCATATGTGAATCATAACAATATTGTATTGCATTTTTTCAAGTTGGAGCACACTTCATTATACAAAAAAAATATTTATACTATGCCATAACCATATTGTGGCATCCACTTGCAATCCAAGCTTGAGATATGTAAGAATGATAAGGATTGGGCACCTAAGAAAAAAATAATATACAACTTAGAAAAAAAAAGAAAAAATCCTACATACCAAGCAAGTAAGCAAAGCTAGCATAATCGGGCTTGGGGCATCAAATATTTGTGTTCAACACTTGTCGTGAAATCATACATGTATGTGATGGAGGGGCCTAAGTCAATTGAATCATTGCAACTCATTGCATGTTTGAGTCTCATCACTCCGCCTTTTAAATTGAACCAAAAAAACCAAAAGAAGTTTATTAATGGCTAGATTTGAGAAAGTTCTAGGTGTGAGTAATTAAGGGCTTGTGGCTCTAAAATTTGTTGTGTTTTATACCATTCCATGATTCAGTGAATCGACAGTCATGGGTAGGAATTTAAGTTATTTAATGAAAACAATTAATGTGTATAACCTCTATGTCGAAACCATTTCCATGATGATGGAGGCCACTACCCTCTTTATTGTCTTACCAAAAGGCAAGATAATGAGGAAGAAGACCTAAAATTATGGACTTCCTTCAAAGAATGCCTTGCAATCACATTAGTAAGGAGTGATAAGAAGCTCACGAGAATCCAACGTGTCAAATCTCAGTTGATAGTGTTAATCAAAGACTTATACGGTAAATTTAATATAAGACTTACTTGTAGTTGTCTCTTACTTAAAGCCATTATTCCATAGATGCATCTCTTAAGTGTTTGGATTTCATAACTTGACCTCAGTGTCCATCATTATAAAGCAATCTCTAAAGGCTCTTAGTTGCAAATTTTGAGCTGAAGTTTTTTATGTGTTTTAAACCCCGTTCCCAGCTTACTTGGAATTGGCTACCCTGATCCATTTATAACTAGTGGAATTTCTTGGCCCTCCCTCCTATGTGAAGGATGCTGAAACACTTCTTTCTGATTTGCTTAAGATTCCTTTTGGTCACTGTGCTATAGACATCCAATACTACTCTATGCTCTCTAGAATAGTTTAGTGAAAGTTAATATATGAACTGCAGGACATTTACGACCAAAATTTAAATTTCAATCATATGGTTTCAAGATGAAACCCAGGTATTTGACCTCTTGAAATAATTAATGGGAAATATGATTTTGTTCCGGTCTTTAAATTACTTGCCAATCCACTTTACATTTCTGAATACTTATTCATATTTGTTACCATTCCTGTAGTCTTGCAATAGAGGTCCATAAGCCCCTTAAGCTTTTCTAGCTCCCTAACATAACTATTAACTGAAAATCAATGTGTCATCTACCAAAAGTAAATGGGTGATATGAATGAGTTTGCTGCTTTAATCCCCTATAATTCTATTCTAGCATTTAATTAATTTAGAAATTTTTCTTTATTGGGCTAAATTGTTTTAAAAAATATTTCACATTTAGCTTTTATGATTTTTGATTTTCTATGTCCTATTTTTCTAGCATCAAAACTCAAAAGTTCTATGATGTTACAAATCCTTCACAGCAACACCAAGGACTTTGTTTACCTCCACCAGTGGGAGAGGTTTTCTTGCTTGGATCAACTTCTTCAAGTAAATTGAGCAAATCACTGGCTCCTGTAAGTGACTTTAGGATTTTAGTATATTGTACTTCCGTCCAATTATCTTTAGCATTTGTTATTGATATCTATGCAGACAGCTTTTTCTATGCTTCCATATTAGATTATTTAATAGCTTATGATTCAGTCTTAAATAATCATTAGTATAGAAGCTAATGTGTATTTTCTTTAGGCAGCTTATGTTTTACCTCAGTGATTGTCTTCTAGATTCTTTACACATGGCCTCATTTTCATTTCCTAATAATATGTACTTGTTCATATTTCCATGTGAAACTAGAACACAGGAGGTAATGCTGAGACTTCCCTTACCAGTGGAGCTGCTAGAAGATCAGTTATATTGCCAGCTAGTACATCTTGGTATGAAATATGTTTCTTGTCATGAAATATTTGTTTAGTTTTCCACCACCCCCCTAGATTGGTGCAAAGTAACATTACACATTAATTTTAGTGAACATAAGCTTCCATATGATTTAGGAGTTTGTGGTGGAATATTACATATCTTACTGAATATTGAGACATTAATGGTTGTTGTAGGGGCTCCCATGCTCCACAAAAAAAAACATTTTGTATGAGGATCGCAGCTATTTAGGGCTCCTCTAATCCTAAAACAAGTTCATCTCATTCACTTTCAGTGTCTCCAACATTAAATCTCCCTGCCTTGGTGGTGGAAGCTGCGACATCAAGGTTGAGTTCTGATCATGGCAAGATGTTGGTCAATAAGGGTGGGAAGTCATCAACGTTTATATCTAAAAAACATATTGATGCCAAACCTAATGCAATGAGTAGAATAGATATAAAATTAAATTTACGTGTAAATACCGCTGGGGAAGCTTTCCATGGAAAGAATGCCAGTTTAGTTTTGTAATAGTAATAATTATGTAGTTTGTAGATTTATATCTATCATAAATTTGTTTGAATATCATCATTTTCAAGAAATAACAACTTCTTAAAGGGTGCTAGCTCAATGGTAGAGCAACTACCTAATTATAGGCAGGAGGTTGGTGGTTCGATTCCTCTGTGCCCTATCATAAATTTGTGACTACAAAAGTGACTAAATTCGCATATATACGACTATTAATAGCTAATTTCCCATACCTTATTTTTATTTAGCTTAGTCTTTAATATGTTAACATCTAGTAGTTTATTTAGTCGTATATTTGGTCATTAATGGTTGCAATTAGTGACTAAATTAGCGACTAAATCAATGACTAAATCATTAACTATAAATGACTAAAACAATGACTAAATCATTGACTAAATCATTGTCTATCAATGACTAAATCAATAACTCCTAAGTCAAGCTATTAATGACTAGTGAAATATGACTAGCTATAAGATAGTGGAAATTTGCTGCTATTAGTCACCGAGTAAAAAATAGTCGTTTATAGCATGATTTTAGTTATTTTTTTAATCATTAATTTCCCATTTTGTACTAATGATAAATTCATATGGATTTTCAATTTTGTTAATGGTTGTCTCACGTGATCACATTATCTTATCATTATCCCTTTAAAACTAGATGTCAAATGCATTATAAAAATCTAGATTCTTACTACAGTTGCGGCACAACCACTAAGATTATTGTAAATTTTCAATATGAGAAAAGTGCACAAATGTATTTATTATTATTTTTTAGTTTGACTTCAGTCAAAACTCTGCGACAATCATCAAACTTTAAAAAATAAGTTAAAGTAATTGGGTTGAAAACAAAAGTGACTGCAAATGGTTTCCAGCAATTGGTTTAATACATACTATCCAAGCTTTTTAATACACCCTCTAATTTTGACTATAAAAATTTACAAAATCACAAATATATGAAATGTCCTTAAAATCAATAGATAAATATGTGAAATATCCTTAGAATTAGTAAATAAATAGATGAAATGTCCTTAATATTAGTAAATAAAAAATAAAAATTGTACAACTAATAATAATGCTAAGATCTTAAGGGATATCTTATTCTTAAGTGTCAAATTATAGACTTGATAAGAACTATCTCTAAGTTCTCCTTTTGTTTTCTTTGTTTTTTTTTGTATGATTTCTATTTTAAGAAGACTTTTAATGTCATTCTTTTATATTATGATGTATTGGTAGTTATGTATATTTTATCTTGTTTGCTAATATTTTGATATTATTTTTATTCATGTTTCATTACATGTTACATTATCTAGTTTCTCAATTTACTAAACGATGAGGCTAACTTACTTTTGTATTTAAAGAAGAGGAGTGGCAGGATTTTCCCTAACGACTCACTGAAATCCTGCGATATTGGGCTTACTTAGTTATTGTGAAGTAATGCACGTTGTATTTATTCTTATTGCATGTATTTAGCTTCTAAACCTATGCTACCAGTGCATGACAGAAAAAGTAAAAGACGTAGCACCTTAAGCTTGCTAGCCCTGAATGCTTAGGGATTGCTCATGGTATTTATACTCTACACAAAAGCATGAACTCAACTATAGAGAGGAGGGTTTAAATCTGAAAGAAAAATGTCTGAAGTTTAAAAATATAGAGGAAAGGTTTTGAATTCAAACCCTAATGGAGGATAGTTGACATTTTAAATGCACCCATGTGAAGGGTTGTGTGGCTCCTCCACGATTTCACAATCCATAAAACCCTTGCTAGGGTTTCATATCCCACCTTTGCATTGTGTTTTCGTTGTTGGTAATGGGGGCGGGTTCCACCGTTGAGATGCACTAACAGGGGTGATATGTTATCATGTTGGCGTGAATGGTTTGGGATTCACAGGGTTTGGGGAAAAATAGTGACAATGTTCAGTCTTAAAATTGTGGGTTTTGCTTTTGTGGTTCTCAGCCCATTTAGGCGTTTTGTAAATTGGACGCCATTGTGTAATCTAAAACTCTGTTTTGGAAAATTATATTAGTATTTCGTTTGATTTATTTCGTCTTCTCGTTTGTTATGAGCATTGTGTTTTTAATTTATATTATGGTTGAAATATATCAATGCCATTGCTGAGCAATGACACCATGATAACGTCGTTTTGGTAGTTTATTCGTGCATGTGGATATACTTTTGGGTATTTGATCCCACTCTGTATTTGATGGAATTTTTTATAGTTTTAAAGGGTTTATCTATGTTGATTATTAAATGGTTTTGATTGGCCATTTAGCTTCTGTTTATAAAGACAAAGGGAAAATCCCTAGCTTCACGCTCGATTTGGTTTCGTAGTAGATTCATGTCTATGTGTTTATGATTTCGTTGTATCATTTATTGTAATGTGTTCTGTATGTTTCCAAAGGGAAAACCTATCTCTGTTAAGCGTTTATATGTTTTGATATATTACTTGGTGTAGGATGATGATACCATCGTGGTATTTGTTTTAATGTTGTGTTTTTGATGGCACCCAAAATAGTGTGGCCCAAGCTAGCCTATATGGCGTATCCTATGATTCTATAAAGTTTATAATCTATATTTAGTACCTGTAGAGTATGGAATTTCTTATGATATTTGTTTAATGGATTCGATAGTTGATTTATTGTTTATGTTTGTTATTTCTCTATTTTTGTTAAACACTCTGAGCCGCTCATGAGATTCGATCTTAGGTTTCGATAGTTGATTTACTGTTTATAATTTTGACTGGTTTAGATTTTGATTTTAAAATGTAAATTGTTCCTCTCGAAACATTGATAGGCCCTCGGCCTTTGTGTTAGATGAATTATGATGACTCTGTTGGTGATTTATTGTTANTATATTATATATATATATATATATATATATATATATATATATATCTTCGATGATGATAATTGTTAATATGCCAAAGTACTTAGGTTAGTTTATGGCTGGAGATTCGTTCTTTTTGGAAAAATGATAGTGTAAAGTTTATGGTGGATGACTGTGTAATTTTTCTTAATCGTTTTAAAGATTATAAACATCAACTGCTAAACAATGGTTTATGTGGTTTAGTTTCTAAGGGATTCGATCCCTGGTTCATGTTTATGAATATTTTTTTAACATGTTTATTGATTGGTTGAATGTATAAAGCAACGACTGATTAGGTGTATTTAGACTGTTTATTAGTTTGGTTAATGAGTAGTTGAAATGATAATGTGGATGTCAGTAATTTGTTTATTTATTTTATTTAGTTGATTTCGTTGGATGGATAAATTTATTCCATGAGGTTTTATTATTTTATTAAGGTCGCATACCTTTGCGAATTCTCTGTAATTTTATACTTAAGGATTTTGTTTTTACTCTGTTTTTAAAAATGAGACTAGTGGTGTGATGTAGGGTTTATTTTCAGTATGGTTTGAAAGAGGTCTAGTTATTAAATTCATTTAGAAAACTAAAGGTTGGATCTAGAATAAACCCTATCATATAATAAATACTTTTGAAACTAGTTTAATACAACTCTGATAGGAATCTTACCCTAGAATCTATATAAGAATTAAAAACTAAGATTCTAATTAACTAATAGAACAAACCTAAAACATTTATTCAAATTGATGGAGAGTAAAATTATAGAGCTTAAGACAAAGCATAATGACTATAATTACAACCTATAAGCATAATTAAAATAACTTGCAAATGTAGAAACATCTTACCAGCAACTATGCAGCTTGTAATGGATAAAGGACCTTGTACACTTAAACACCCATAATTAGTAAAACATTAGATATCTATAACCTTAAGAATGATAACCAGATCACTTTGGAACTACCACATTTCTCCCAACCATGAGTTGGATCCAACATGCAAGTGACACTACTACATTTCGACCAAAAATCCGACGGCCGTATTGTCGGATTTTCGACACTTCCCTGTCGCATGTACGACACTATTGATTTTTTTTAAGCGTCGGTGGTGTGTCATCGGTTATCCAACATTTTTCCAATCCGTCGGTTAAATGTAATGCGTCGGTTATTCGACACTTATAAAGCAACGGTGACGAATTTTTTTTAAAAACATTTACACCTACAGGCGTCGCTTAACCGACACCTCTAGGCGTCGCTTAAGCGACGGTATTGTATTTTTAAAACACACAGGCATCACTTAATCGACACCTACAGGCGTCGCTTAAGCGACGGTATGGTATTTTTTTTTTTTTAAAATATTGTGAAATTACCAAACTTCCTATGATATAAGACTAGGCTTCCTTCAAAAAACATATACATAGAATTACCTAGTCCCTTTGTGTTTCACATCATCTAGCCATATCTATGCAAAAAAAAAAGATTTTTAGACAAGACTCCTATGAATTACATTTTAGCAAAACCGGGCATGCTTCTACCAAATCCACTTCTAGTTACTAGAAGTATGAGTTAGAGTTTTGTGTAGATACCTTCATAATAAATTGATGGGTGGAAAAAACACTTTGACAATCTTTCTACCACAAACCTAAGATTATGAAAAGAAAGAGAACCTTGTTGCTAAGAAATTGGCCCAAAAGTTCCTAGAAGACTTCTCGTATCGAATGCTCTTCAATCAAAGGGAAGAATGTGACAGAATCAATACAGCCAAGCCTTCAATCTTTGGAGAATGACAGTTTTTTTGCAAGAAAGTCCTAATTATAAAACCCTTCTGTTTAACTCTAACCACTTGAAGAATGTGACAGAATCAATACAGCCAAGCCTTCAATCTTTGGAGAATGACAGTTTTTTTGCAAGAAAGTCCTAACTATAAAACGCTTCTGTGCAACGTCTCTAACCAATTGTTAGTTATCCAGTTAAATTTCTGGCTATGTTTGTTATAAACAAATTGCTTAGGAGTATAACATGTGGAATTTAACAGTTAAGAACGAGTATTTCCGATGTGGGAGGTTCGAATCCGGAGGGGAACCTGCCATCTTGAGCCAAAGGGATATCCCAAGCTATATTTGAACAACACTTTCTAGAAATTATGGACAATTTCTTCACAAGTGGGGAGGAAACGATGTATGTAACAATAAATGTATAATGTTGTAATTATTCACGTATGGGTATCTAGTTTTTAATATCTCAAGCAACACAAATTGGCCCTAGAGTATGGCAGTTACAGTTTTTTTTAATACTCTTAGACAACCTAAGACAACTAATTTTTTGCATATAAAAAATCTTCAAGTCCCTATTTGCTTGGTGCGTCCCATTTCATTAACCTTCGAGTCCTTATTTTCCGGGTGTGTTCTTGAATATTTGTTTTCCTCATCATTAAGGTCCTTGGATCCTTTTCATAAAAGGGGCCACATTAGGGTTCAAAGGCATCCATTACATGGTCTGAGGTCATCAACCCCTGGGGTGGTTGAGCCTATTTAAGGGTGATTTGTGAAGCTGTCCACCTTTGCACATTTGGTCTTCTAGTACACTTGGCAGTTTGCAAATGCCCATGTCTCCTAAAACATGAAGAAGGACACAACTCAATACCCAACCAAGCACATGCAAGATATATCTATTAAACATTTCAAAGAGGAATCCATCATTGGAATGCCAATGACCTTACCTATTCATAATAATAAGGGAGTGTTTACATGGACTTTGTGACATGTTTGCCTCAAACAACCAGACAAACTGATAGGATTTTGGTGGCAGGTAATAGACTAACTAAGATGGCCAAATTTAACCCTCACCTCTTCACAAGCAAGGTAGGGGATATTAGTAAAATATTGATAGCCTAGGTATTTCCAAGTATGGCCTTCCTGAAGATATTGTGAGTGCGAAGATGATAAATTTACAGGAAACTTTAAGGACTAGTTTAAGGATTTGTGCACATAATTAGCCCTCAACAATAACAACTAGTACTAGATTCATGTGCAAACAGAAAGAGTTAGAGAGCTATTGTTTTGTTAAGAGCTCATGTGGCTTGGTAAGAAAACTCTGTTGGAAGAAAGGCTTCCATTTGTGGAATTATTTTATTATAATAGTAGGCATGCGCTAGTATGTGTGTCTCCTTTCAAGGAAAACAAATGGTTAAAAGTGGTTTAAAAAAAAAATACAAATGCAATGTCAGAAATCCATGTCAGTATTTTTCATCATGTAACTTGTAAGTAGTTCTCGTCAACAAAATGCCAAAATATTATTAAGATAAGAAACCCCCTTAATGCAAGCAGCCCCTCTTCTAAGGATGCTGTTGGATGACATCGGCAGACTCTGGAAAATTCCATTCAAAAGTATTGTAAAACCACAGTCATATAGCATCAAGGTATCAACCAACCTTAAACATTGATTATGAATCAAGTGAAGCAAATCTCCAATAGAAAATCTCCAATGTCAAAAGACAATTTAATCAGATCAATAGAGAACCTCCAATGTCAAAAGACAATTTATTCAAGAAAATCTTTATAGCTGAGAACACTATTAGCTTTATTTATAGGTTAGGAAACAAGATACCTCTTCTCAGATGACTCCTTGAAATGTGCAAGCTTTTCTATTACATCATCCATTGTTAACTATCCAATATATGTCTGTTGAAAATAAGAGTTTGCCTCTTCCTCAATATCAGTTGCAAAGACCTCAGATGATGACTGTTCTGAAGCCCCAACACTCAATAAGCGTGGATTAACATGGACAGTTGCAGAATGCAATCGTTTCATTTCCTCAGCAAGATCTCGAGATGCTAACTGGCCCACATTAGCTTGAAGAACCTAAATAACCCAATACTTAGAGTGAAACAAGATACCATAATTCATGTTGAAACATGTCCATAAATCACAAAAAAATAACTCAATTTGAACATAAATCTATTCCTAATGTTAGTTGGAAGTTGTGCTGTACATTGAAGGCAAATTGGAGAAACTGATGTGGTTAATATTGTGATTGAATGGCCTACAGTAGCTTTGCAAATAGATGGCTAGAACATATTCTAATATTGTTAGATGTGCCACTTTTCTAAAATTCATAGTAAGCAAGGTACCCTCCCTGTATAAATTGTTGGAGAGAACTTTTGTTTGGAGTGTTGGACAGTTGTTTCTTTACAAGTCAAGGTTTGTGTTCTAGATTCGTTCATCACTAAGGCTATTTGATGTGCTTGGACCAAGTGAAAATTGCTTTGGATTATCAACAATTTTCAACAAGTGCACCTGTTTCCCTACTGGTTCTCTCTTATTACAAATAAAATTGATGTCTAGGGATGACGATACCAAATATTGGGAAATCTTGGTATTGAAAAAGTATACTTGAGAGTTGAGGTGAAGGTCTTATGGCACTCCACTAAAAATGGATTTTGTGGAATGGTTTTATAAGATTGTATATGGTTCCCTTGAGTTAGTGGTCAGTTTAAGGTACTGTTGTCGGGGATAAACTGTTCAAGATTCAAGAAAGAAAATGGCATGTACTGAAAAGTACATTTGGTGGACAGATTGGTCATGTAATAAGAGAGAACCAGCAGGGAAACAGGTGTACTTGTTGAAAACCGTTGATAATCCAAAGCAATTTTCACCTAAGCCTCTGCACGATAAGCCTATGCACGATCTAGCCACTTTTTGCAATACTTTAGGCTCTCTTATCTCTTTCCATAAACCTCTTTGTTATGGACTTGGTATGGAATGGAATGTACTTGTCAGTTTGTTGCTGATCATGATTGGGAGACACTGTAGGATGGGTTATGAATCTTGGGAATTCTTTCCTGGTTTTAATCTCTTCAAAGTTCAGACATGTGGGAATGCAACTTGGCTAAGACTCATAAGGAGTTGTCATTTTTGGGTTTATTGTTATTTCTTCTTGGTTGATGTGTTTATCATTATATGAACTGTACTTGCTGCAATGTATGTCTTAAGAGTAATATTCTTCTTTGTGGCATTCATGTGGTTTTACTTAGAAAATTAACGAGTATACTTTTTTTACAATTTTAATGGGTGGGTTTATTTGAACATAAGTCTATTCCTAATGTTAGTTGGAAGTTGTGCTGTACATTGAAGGAAAATGGGAGAAACTGATGTGGTTAATATTGTGATTGAATGGCATGCAGTAGCTTTGCAATCCTAGCATTCTCTGTCATCTATTTCCTTTAAAGAGGATGCACTCTCTCATCCTACCCAGGGTTAATTATTAAAAATGCTTGGATAAACTGTGATCCTCCTCATGCGTGGACTAAGCAAAATCAGAGTATATTGGTTACCAAAGTTTTAAAGAGGAAACAAATTAAAGGCTTTATCTGCCTATGGGGTAGATGATTCTAACATCTTTCATTTTTGGAGAGGTGTCTCCAAAGAAAGATTGACAATAGGTCCAAAACGTTGGACAAGATTTCTTAAAGAGTCATTTGATGCTTCAAATAAAGTTCTTTCCCTTAGAAATTTCAGACATGCTTACAACCAAAGTAACAAGTGTTCAGTAATGAAAAGATACAACATTCAGTCATCAAGAACTTTACAACGAGGATAACAAATAAAGCAGCCTTTCAATTTACCTCAAATTGACTTAGGAATCAGTGTCCACTAAATACCCAAGTATGCAACATTAAGTAATTAAGACTAATTACACAAAAACAATAAACAGAGAGCAGCTTACCTCAAATAACTTATCCCGTTGACTACTAAGATTATCATTTAGCCACTTCTCCAAATTCAAAAACTCCCTTTTTGATGCAAGAGCAGCAAGTTCAATTGCAAAGGAAAATGGAGTCAAGTCCAATACCATAGTTAAGGCCTGCAGATAAGGTTTTCTTCATAAGAATTAAAAGAAGCTATACACTGAAGATATATTCCTTCAATGTTAACATTGTAGAAAAAAACAGTAGAGTTTTCCATGCCAAAAAATATTGGATATGAAGTTCTCAAAACAAGCAAAACAACTTCTAACTTGAATTTATGGCAGATGCCTAGTGATGAAGGTCTCTTGAATGCACACTTGCCTCCAGAAGGATCACCATTCTATCCCTGGTTGAATTCTCAAAGCAAATCTAAACATATTTTATGTCAACTAATAAACTTTCCTAAGACCGACCTATCACATTTAAGGTGGCCCAATCCTTGGATCTTGTTAAGATATTCCCTCTCTGAGTTTGCAACGTGGCCTCATGTTGGCCCATAGAGAATACTGGCTGGGATGTGCATACCTTCTAGCTCCAGACAACATTCTAATCACTGCAAGAAATCTAATGATGTCGTAA
>LPNX011058336.1:131184-144464 GCA_001517045.1 Pseudotsuga menziesii | reverse complement strand
GCAACAAGTTTCAATACAACTTTTTATACCCCAGATGGCCATCAATTTTCAAGAAAGAAACCGTGAAGCCATTAAAATACATACCTGGCCAGACATGTTCTAGCTCCAAGAAACGGTGAAGCCAACGCGTTCGGGGCCTGTTCGGGGGTTGTGAGGGACGAAATTGGACGTCTAAGCAGAGCAGTGCCTCCTTAAGCTTGGAAGCATGTTCTAGGGCTGAAACAGAGAAGGTCTTTCTGGCAGGTGAAAGACAAAGGGTTCATAGAAGCAATATCTGACTGCTACTTGAGTCTTCCTGGCTTATAGATAATCCATCCATCCATCTTTTGCTGCAATGAATCCTCAACTCAAAGCCATGCCTTCCCATCATGCCTGCTTCTTCTCTTCCTTCATCCATGCCACCATGCAAAGCAATCGATCCCACAATGTCATTCAGCCATTCGCTCCAGCTTTTTCCAGAGCGCGGCAAAACTTATTTGGTATTTGGTAGTATTTGGTATTTGGGGTTTTCATAATAAGATAAGAAACGTTGGGTTACATGAACTAAGTATTGATACTCGGGTGACAATATCACAACCAATGGTCTATTTGTGATTAAGAATTAATCCATTGAATAAATAAACTATAATATAGGTATATTTGTATAGTTATTATCAAATATATAAGCCATAGCTCACCGTTAGGACATTGTCATAGATAATTTGGTGTCAACAATGGAGTTGTGACACATGAGGAGGTTTACAAATTACTAGGTTCTAGGCGTCTTTGAATCCATGTGCATTCTTAGAATTTAGTAAAATGTAGAAATTCATTGTCAAAATTGTAATTTTTCATTGCCGAAGATCCACAACTAAAAATGACCAACTGTTATGTGGTCATTTTTAGTCTAGATATCCCGTGACCAAATTTGGTCATTTATCTTAGTCTTTTTTAGTTTAGTTTTATCCCGTGACCAAAAGTGGTCATTTATCTTGGTCTTTTTTAGTTAGCCCAATTAAATTTATCAATTTTGGTCATTTATCTCTTGAAAAAAATTGTGGTGACCAAAATTTTTGGTCTCCTAGTCACTAATCTCTCATTTTGCACTAGTGACTTGAGCCAAAAATGAAACAACAACCGAAAGTGCTCTTCCGATCTAAAACACTGCTTTCCCAATCTGAGTCTGTAAATCCAACCAATCCCACTCCACCAGATCTCCTATAGTCTAGTCCATAATCCAATGTACCTGCCAAATACCGCAGAACATGTTTTGCAGCAATCTAGTGCACTCTCCTGGGCTCCACCATGAACTGACTGAGAGTGCTTACTGCAAAAAACATATCTGGTCTGGTGTTGACCAAATACATCAATGAACCAATAAGCTACCGATACAAAGTAGGGTCCACCAACTCTCCCTCAAAAGCATAAAGATCCTTCAGGTTGGTGGCCATAGGTGTGGACATAGGCCTGCAATCTGTCATCTGAAATCTCTTCAGAATCTCTGAAGCATACTTCCCCTGACTCAAGAAAACATGCCCCTCCTCCTACTGAACCTCCATGCCCAAATGCAAATGCATCAGCCCCAAATCAGTCATCTCAAACTCTGAAGCCAAGTCTTTCTTTCTTGCTTCGATTACGTCCTCTCCTCCAGTAATGAACAAATCATCCACATACAAGAGAAGGATGAGCGGAACACCACCAACCACAATGTAATACAGGTTGGGATCCGCCTCACTCTTCCAAAACCAAATTGAAAGCAAGTAAGAGTCTATCTTGGAATACCAAGCTTGAGGGGCTTGCTTCAGCCCATACAAGGCCTTTTTCAACCAGCACACATGAGACTCTCTCTCTCTCATGAATCTCAAAGCCCTGTGGTTGCTATAAGTAGACCTCCTCATGTAGAAAACCATTTAGAAAAGCGGTTTTCACATCCATATGATGAATCCCCCAACCCATCTCTGCAATAATGGAGATCACTACTCTGATCGAAGAAAATATGGCAACCGGTGCAAATGTCTCATCATAGTCAACTCCCTCAACCTGTGAGAACCCTCGTGTAACAATCCGAGCCTTGTACTTATCCACACTGCCATCTACAACCTTCTTCACCTTGTAGAGCCACCTGGAAGTCACCACTGACTTCCCCTCTGGTCTCGGAATAATCTCCCACACATTATTCTTCATGATGGAAGTGTACTCTTCCATCATGGCATCTCTCCAAACCTGGTGGGAGTTGGCCTCCTCAAAAGTAGAAGGCTCAGAATCAATGGTAGTAGTCAGCCTAGCCATATAGCTACAGAATCTCTCTAGTGCCCTGCTCTCCCTGATCTCCCTCTTGGGAGGACCCACAAACTGCTCAGCTTCATTCACAAGATCCTTAACCCAATTTGGCTTTCATTTCTTGGAAGAAGCTAACTCCTGCATCTACTCCTGCATAACTTCCTCATCAGACTGCTGTCTGCATGAAGAAGTGCCTGTACCTAGAGAACCTGAACATGCCGACCCTGAACCAGTATCAACTGAATCACTTCAAGGTGAACTCTGTGAACTTGTGATCTGTGAACCTGTCCTTGTACCAGTAGCCCCTGTAGACTGAGTCCCTGAACTGGATGTACCTGTAACCTGTGATCTAGTCACACCTGAAACCTGTGACCCTGAAACCTGACTTGGTGCACTTGTCACTTGTGGAGGTGCAACCTGCTACTCCTTCAACTTCGAGTCAATGGAATTCCTGAAGGCTTTCTCCTCCTCAAATTTGACATCCCTCCTCACAACAAATTTCCTCTACGAGGGAAGATAGATCCAGAAAGACTTCGAAGTCTCGTCATATCCAACAAAATGTCTTTCTCCGCTGTAGGCTCCAACTTTTTCCTCTTCTCAGAAGGGACATGGGACTATGCAAGGCATCCAAAAATTCGAAAGTGACCTATCTCAGGTCTCTTTCTAGTGAACAACTCCTCAGGAGTCTTACACCCCACTTCTCGGTGTGGACTCCTATTCTACAAATAAATAGCAGTATAGCAAGCCTCGGCCCAAAGAAATAGAGGAAGACTCTGATCATGCAGCATAGCTTTAGCTGCACCCACTATTGAATAGTTCTTCCTCTCTGCCACTCCATTCTGCTGTGGAGTGTATGGTACTGTCAACTACCTCCTGATCCCATGCTGTCTGCAATACTCATCAAAATCTTTGGAGGTATACTCACCCCCATTTTCTGATCTGAGTGCCCGAATATTCCTACCTATTTGGTTCTCCACAAGGGCTTTGAACTCTTGAAACCGTGACAGGATTTCTTGAGATTTTTTACTTCTCAAGAAATAGATCCAGGTCTTCCTGGAATGATCATCAATAAAAATAACATAATACTCATACCCTGACATGGAAGCTAAAGACATGGGCCCGCACAAGTATGAATGTATTAGGTCCAAACAACCACCTGCTCTGGTGTCACTGCTAGGAAAAGCAGTCTTGGTGTACTTTCCCAAAGCACACCCTCTGCACACTCCACCCTGCTCTGTGCTGAACTGAGGTAGACCTATCGACATCTCCCTCAACAACCTCAATGCCAGATGATGCAAGTGGCCCATCCTCCTCTGCCACATCTCACAAGTCTCAACACTATTGCTACTGGTGTGAGCTAATGCATACTATGGCTAAAAGAGAAGCTTGTACAGTTTCCCACATCTCACTCCAATGGCACATGAAGCGGATGGTCCAGCTAACTTGGGAAAGAGATGAACTTTCCCATCAAGTACATACAACCCATATCCTCTGTCCTCGATCATGGAAACTGAAACAAGGTTCTTCTTTAGCCCTGGGACATAAAGCACATCCCACAAGATCATGGGCTGCAAGGACTCCCTCTGAAACATGACAGTCCCTCGCCCAACTGCACTAACTATAGTGTCATCACCCAACACCACCTCGAGACTCAAGCCAGTCTCAGTCATCTCAGTGAACATCTATCGAACACCTGTCATGTGGCTCGAAGCCCCACTATCAATGTACCACGTGGCAGTAGTGGCTGTAGCACTGAATGAGTGTCCAACCAGTGAACACTGAACCTGATCAACATCATCATCACCCACCAACTCCCTATTGGTAAATGATGTACTCTCTGTGCATCCTGAAAATAATGAGAACTCATTCTCAAACCGAGATGAGAACTCATCCATCTCTGCTGAAGCTGCTGTATGTTGATGCTTACCTTTCCTCTTCTTGTTCGGACACTAACCTACATAGTGCCCAAATTTCTGACAAGCGAAGCACTTGATCTGACTCAAGTCCTTCTTCTGCTCACCTCCACCTGTACTAGGCTTGGTTCCACTCTTAGAACCCTTGTGAGACTTCTTCTTCTTCCCCTTTGCTGCCAATGCTACGTTCTCCTCATCCCCCCTGCTGTGAGAAGAACTACCCTGCACATAACCCCCTACGAGTCTCCTCCTGCACGAAATCATCTCACAGACGATCCCATGTAGGCATGTGCTCCCTAGCCACCACAGACTCAACAAAGACCATCCATGGCCTTACCACGCCAATCAGTGCTGTCCGAACCAACTCTACATCCTCCACCTTCTCACCCGGCGCTCCAAGTTCATCACGAAATTGCGAGATCCTGGTAAGATAAGAAATCATGTTATCTCCCTTGTTCATCTTCGTGTTCTTCAACTTCTCCTTCAACACCATCTTCCTGTTCTCATTTGAACTCGGGTATAAGTTCGTCAAAGAGGACCACATCTGATGAGCATGGTCCTTACCTAAAATATGAAGAATGATATGGTCCCTAACAGCATCTACAATGATCCTTCTTGCTTTCACATCTTTCTTCATGAAGGTTGTTTTTAATGTAGCATCAGTTGGAACAGTGACATGGTTTGTTGCAGTACTGACCACTATGTCCCACAACTCATTCTCCTCGAGAATCAAGGCTATCCTAGCCTTCCACGGACTAAAGTTTGCCACCCCATCTAACCTGTCTTCGACTCTAAGCCTTGACACCATGATTGCCCTGTTTTACACAACACTGGAAATAGAAGAATTTTTTACTGAAACTTGAAACTGACACTTTCAAACCCCAAACCACTGAAAACTTGCAAATCTGATTTTTTCTGACCCACACTCAAATTTCTTATTTCTGTTTTTGGTTATTGCTTTGATACCATGTTAATTTTCGGCAAATTTATAACCATTGTTTTTAACCCCACCCGGTCTCAAGCCTTTAGGCTTCTCTACATTCAGTTTAATGCCCAACCCAGAATGCACAAATTTAAACTTTAAATTTGACTGACATGAAACACTTGGAATTAAAAATTACTTTTCCCAATTTCTCAACCAACTCAGAAAATTAATTTTCAGTCACACATTTAAACTCAGAAAATGAAATGTCATGCACATAAAATCAACACACAAAAATAACCAATGGTCCAGGCAAAACCCCAACCTTCAGGGAAAACCTATGCAAGAGAAATCTTCTTATTAAACTTCAAAAATTAATTACAAACAGTTGTACTTATCTTTGATTTCCCTCTCGAAAAGCATGCCCACAAATCTGCCTAGAAATGCGTGCTCATAGCTGTTGTAAGGCCTACATTAATTGCACTGTACGGCCAGCATTAAATGACCAGCAACCTGCCTCGAATTTTATGCCTGTACGGTCTGCAATAAATGCTGATCAAACACCTAGAATTTCGCGCCCTCTTGTTGCTGTACGACTGTCATAAATGCTGGTACGACCTGGCATAATTACTGTTGTACAGCCTCCATTAATGGTTGTAATAAATGTTGAGTGCTCCCTTGGAAATCGTGCCCTTACTCAATCAATTTCTCTCTCAGAAATTAATCAAGGGTTTGATGCTCTTCCCTTGGAAAACTCGCCCTCCTCTTGCTCTCTCTTCTCCTCTCCTCAAAATCCCAATGAGTGAAGTGAATAATGAATTCCATTTGCCTTGCCCTTTGCATTTTTGTTCATGGTAACCAACTTTCCAAATCAATGGCTAAGATGGATTTAGATCAATGGCTCTCATTTAATGCTCCATTATGATTTAATAAATGACATTAATGTGCACTTAAGTCATTCATTAAATTAACTTATGAGAGACCCTCATTAATTAAAAACCCATTCATTTTTCCTTTAAAGTGAAACTTAGGATATAACCACAACTTAACTTTATCATAAAGTCACTTTTGAATTATAAAGTACTTCTCACTTTATGAACTTTAATCATAAAGTCACTTTACAAACATAAAGTACATTTCACTTTATGACATTTAATGATTAAATAAAGTCACTTTGCAAACATAAAGTACATCACACTTTATTAATCATTAATGACCAGGGGTCCATTATTTAAGTGACCTTGTCCACCCCAAGGCAATACTAGGTGAACAATCACTTTGCTAGGTAACATTTCAAAGTAGCACGAAATTGGTGTAGGAGAAGCTATCCTAAGCTCAACAAAGGTATAAAACCAGGCATGATCAGCATTAGACAGAGCATCATTTCAAAGTTGGGGATGTGATGTGGCTGCACTTGAGGAAGTGGTTTAACCACAAAGATGAGTCTCTAGGTCCATCGTTTAATTAGCACACATTTTTGTAGTCAATATCAAGATGTTTCAATCTCTTTAAACTTGCTGATACTTAACAAAGAGCTGTCATCAAAAGTTATCCAAGAAATAAATTCAGAAGAACACATAAATGACCATATATCCCATTTTATCTAGCTATTGATATGGATTGCTAATATTCTATTTGTCAGTATAACCGATGAAGGTCTCCAAATATGACACGAAGATCGAGTTCAAACGCCTTTTTTGTCTATGGGAGCTTGGCTAGGAAGTCCATTAGACGCTCATTATATTCCTCAAATGACATGATGGAATCAGTGGTAGGCGGATTTGTACTAGCACTCTTAAGATTTATTGTTGACACCTTGTGACCATTTTTCTCTAGAAGCTCCACAATGTTATACCAGCACCATGCTCCATGCTTAGCTCATGAATCAATACAAAATGTACTCCTCTAGCTTTATTTTCACAGTTGATGTCGTTATTTTCCTTTGCTACGATTTCAGATTCCATGTCTTCTAATTTTATTAGCTAAGAATTCACTTCACAAACTATCCTTAAAACTCTAGTGTGTTCTGGCTCCTGAATTTCTCGCATGTAAATTCTTGTCCTTTTTTTCTTTTCTTAAGCTTATCTCTTTTCTTCTTAATATAGAGCATGTAAACCCTAACGAGCCAAACACTTTTTTGGGTCCATAGATCAAGGCATATCCCAGGTGGGTCCACTTAAACGTTGTTCTGATACTGACTCCAATACCCAAGGCTGAACAAGCACTGATCTCCAAGCATAGCGCTAGCCCTATTTTGACCTTTTTTCCACCGAAAGTTGACCACTCCTTGATAACTCAGGTAACTTGACTTTTTCATATCTCTTTGGTACTAGACAGTCCCAACTTTGTCCTTTCTCACCCTGTCTCAGTTGCATTTCCCAAGACAACGGTTACCTTCACCAGTTGCTAGTACCTCAACCCTACATTTAGGGTTTCCAATTACCTTCCACCTTACATACCTCAAGCCATACTTGATCTGATCTAGTGTCTAGGTCTGATCTCTCCTGTCGGGAGTAGATCTGGGTCTCCCCCATTGTTGTCTTGGACTTAGATAACATAAAGCGAACACTTCCTATATTGACGTGACAACCATCCATTTGGGAGTCTAGGAAGTCTTGGTTCCACCTTTTTAGTTGCTTACCCCTCTACCATCCATCCTAGATCCACCTAACACAGGCAACTACAAGGTTGGTGATAACATTTTGGCACCATTGCCGGGGAGGTAGAGGCCTACCTTAGTTCAACATACCTCACCTTTCCCTATAACATATCCTCTATTAGTGAATTACTTGTGTGGTTCACCTGGCGACTCCACCCTGCAACTCCACTGAGGACCGTACCCAACGTATTAATGTTAAGTTCCTAGAACATCCAAAAAACCCGAAAGGAATCTCTATAACTTACGTAAGGAAAAACAAACAAGTATCAGGCCCCACTATTTTCTCAAGTCATCCTTTGGGATCCCCTTCAACCTCATCTAGCCCTATGGCCAGAACAAACACTAGTGGAAATCAGAATGCTTCTCCTCCACAAAACCCTAGGACTTTTGGAAGGAAGGCCAAGGCATCTCCTTTAGATTTCTCCCTGATCCAAGGGGCCCCGCATGACATGCCTGATAAATATTTCAAAAAATTTCCTAAGTTTGATGGAGTGTCAGCTACCTCCATCGAAGACCACATTGACAAAGTCTAGGATCATATGGAATCATATGGAGCTGTTGATGAAGATGTATTCATGAGAGGCCTTCTGCATTCTCTGGAAGGAGATGTGCGGAAGTGGTTTGATAGATTACCTGCTTCATCCATCAATGGTTATGACAACTTCGTCACAAAGCTTAATAGTGATTGGTCTCACAAGTTGGATGGGAAATTCCTCTTGCATCAACTGTTTGACATAAAGAAGGAGAATGAAACAGTCCATGAATTTAACCTGAGATTTGACAAGACTATAGGAAATATCCCAGATGAAATTAGACCTAAGGACCAAGCAATTGTTATCCATTATCTGAATGCTTTTGACGGTTGGCTGGGTTTCAACTTGAAGGATAAGAATCCAAATGCCTTAAAGGCTTCCCAATTCAATGCAAAGATGGTTGAGCAGCTTGCGACATCTATGGGCAAGCAAAAAATTTCGATCATTATGCCCCATCCACTTCCAGATCTGACCCTAAGCTCCGAAAGCCTAAGGAACCTGTGAGTAAACCAAAAGAATCAAAGGGCACGTTAGAAACTATGCAAGAGATGATGAAGCAACTGACTGTCCTGACCAAAAGTGTCGCTAGTTTTCACGATCCGGAGAGACATAGAAATCCTTATGGCCCTAAACCCTACTAGAACAACAATAAAGGTCCTGAGAGAGATCCAAATAGAAGACGGCTCGAGTATCCAGAGAATCCTGAGAAGAGGAATGTTATAATTAAATTAAGGGTGTTATACTATGGTTTTTTAAAGTTTCATGATCTCAATTAAGGTGGGAGCACCCTAGGCATTTGGATGTCAAATTTTCAATGGTTTGCACTTTGAAATATTGGACATAATTCTCTTAAATGCTCCTTGTTCACATTAACTAGTGGTTATTTCTGGATTGAATGACGTTTGAACCCTACTTGATTGAATGCCCTAATAGATGAAAGGGTATTTCACACTTGAGCCACCTTATTATGACATGTCTATCACCTTATTGTTGAGCGCTCCTCTATGACACTTTTAAAGGGTGACCTGGTATGGTTTGACCTAGTTTTGACCACATTGAGGCCTATTGAGGGAGCATCCTATCTCTCTTGCATGATTTCACATTTGGAAAGGGTTCAATTTGAGATATGCTATGGTTTTCATTGGATTTCCCTCTACATGGAACATTTATCAAGGCATGTATGCATTATTCTGCTTGAGAGGTTGGCACACATCCTTAGGGAAAACCTCTTTGTGTCTATGGAGAGGAACAACTTGTGGTATGTAAGCTAAAGTTCATAGCATATGTAAGCTAAAATTCACAAGGTCATCTCCCTGGCACTCTTTTGTAGGGAACATTATTGTTGAAGAATATTATATTATTTATAGAAGGAAGATCTAACAACCTCGACACATTCTTCAAGGATGCATTCTTCAAATGGGTTATTTTCTTGGTCAAAATGGTTAGCATGGCACATTTCACATGGGAGCCTCATCTATTATATTAATTTCGCTTGGTCAAGGTTGTTGTTCATGCACATTTATAAAAAGGAAATTACAAAAGTATTTGGATTGGCACATCCTCCAAGCACACACGAACTTCGTCAAAATTTGTTTCTCATGCACATGTGAGATTTTGTTACACTTTGAACATATATTATATGGAGTAAGGTACAAAGCACCCTTGCTTTGAGGTGTGTGTTGGAAGCTACTCATGCCCCAAAAGAGCCTTGATACACACGTGGGAGGTTATTCACTTGGTAATTGTGCTATGGAAGATGTAACATTTGTTACAACTTGGTTTAAGCCACACATGTGGACTTTCCGAAAGGGAGCACTTATTCACATTGGGATCTACTCACACATGTGGATTCTCATGAAGCGTGCACTTATGGAGGAATTGTTAAATGGAGTATCATGCTTGGTCAACAACATTTTGTCCATCTAGAGCCTTGTTCACAATTGTGGTTATCTATCTTGAATGGTGCACTTGCTAAAGGAATTATTTATCATTTTATTAAGGTGATACAACAGTCGAACTACTCAACATAAGGAGGCATCCTAGATTATTGTGGGAGGTTGTTTCTAACTAACTCTATTATTTTATTATTGTTGAATCTTCTCAAAGAGTTGGCTACATGAGAGGACTATTATATTGTTTTCTTTAAAAAAGAGGATTATCATTATATTGTTTCTCCAAGAAAAAATACAGAACTCAACATCTTATTGCTTCTTTTGCTAAGGAGTTTGTTGAGGAGGTTAGGAAAGTAAGACTTTATTGTATTCCTTGGAAAACTAATGTATCTAAGAAAACAATTAGTTGTTTATTGTACAAGGAAGTTGAGTTAAAACCAATATAAGGGTTTGTTCTCTTCATTTGGAGGGGGAAAGGTTTGACTTTGAAAAGAAACTAATATAGAGAACTGTACGGTGCTAATGGATTATGGGATGATGGCATTGCAACCTAGTTGGAATCTACTTGGTCAATTTGCATTGTTGGAGATCTTTTCATGGAGTGGCATCTAGTGCGGGTGACTTCTTTGAATTGAATTAGCTAGTAGTGAATTTACTTCCTTCTTTCTCTTCATATCTTAAGCCTAATGCACGTGTTTCATTAGTATTGTTTCCATAAAAGAAATTACTAGGTATACATGTCAATGATATTCCTTCCATGTAATAAAGCCATGTTGTAGATTAAGTGTTCTTAATTCACCTACAAAAATTTTCTTTAGTAATCGGCAAGTGAATTAGGTGGTAACTCCATCTAGATATCCATCTCTTTCCCTTTGCAAGATGAGTCCTCATAAATTTTCTATTCCTTGATTCCATATGCCTAATGAACCTAACCCTATTCTTGATACCACCATCAACGATCCTTTATAACACATCTTCTTAAAATTGTGTTTTGCTATAGTTAACCTCTCCTTTTCACCTTGAGCTTTATGATACAACTGTAACAATCCTATTCCTTGGGAAGCACCCCTTGTGTCGAAGGAGAGCCATCCTAAAGAGTAGAAGGGTGTTTGGGTTTGGGTTGTAACAAACAACATTAGAGGAATAGGAATGCCATTTTTCTATAATCTTATTGAAGCCTCGGGTATCAATACATGTCTTTTATCTTTGCAATAGCGTTCCCATCCAAGGAATTCAAAACATATTGGGTTCATTAGCTTATGTGCAGTGTTGGTGTGAGGATTTTGATCCTTCTAACTGTAGTATCGTTATTCAAGTTCAAATACAAATACGATTCGCTACGAATAAATAGATAAAGAAAAAAATTAGTACAATTAAAATACGAAAGTAGACATCTCATAAGTACAAAAAAATCATTTTTTAAGATTTAAACATATAAGTGGCTGTTACGGAGAGAAATTCCTATGGCTTGGGGTACCACAACAGACAGCTTGACTCCAGAAATCAATCCTTTCCAATATGCAAGAGAAATCAAATATCTAACACTAAAGGATCAAAACTCGTACCTTATTCCGGACGGTTGAAGTAGATCCTCGTTGAGCTTTCCAACTCCAGCTTGAATTGATAAATTACTTCCTCAACAATCAGTAAACAAGACAAGCATGCTATATATATTGGTGTTAGATCTACTCTATCATATATAATCAACAACGTATAAGCATTTGAAATCATCCATGGATAAAATATTCATTCAAACATACATTATTGGACAAGAAAAGATATTTCTATTAATATAAAATTATAGATTACAATGAATACAACCTCTGTCGGCACGTCTGCGAGTCAGAGAAACTGAATCCCCCACTTGGGCCTCCACCACCTCAATCCTCCATCTCTCGATAGAAAGCTCACAAGCAAAAGGAAAGCTTGGGAAGAACACCAAAGTGCTCCAAGGGACAAAGGGATGCAGACTCAAGCATAAGTTTCGACAACAATGGACTATAGTTTCTTTGCTCTCAATTCTCACATATTCTTCAATGTATCCAAAGGGTTCCTTATATAGCTCTTCAATGGGGCAATGAAGGGTCGAATCTGAGCGATCTCAAGGCATATGGAAGGCCAGGAGACAAGTGAGTCGGATCCATGTCAAGGAAAAGTCCAAAATAATTTTTCCTTTTGCACACATCCCGATGTACGCGGTTTTAAGGGTCAAACCCGCGTATATATGCGAGAAAGGGTTTAAAAGTCATGTCTAGCAAATTAAGCATGTTTTTAGGGATGATCTTGGAAACATCAAAGGTATAAAAAATGTCCATGGGGTCCAAAGAGTCTGGAGAGGGACAGGGGAAGGCCATACAAGTGTGATTCACCAGGTGTGGTAAAATCAGCTATAACAGATGCCCCCTAACCGCCATTCCAATCAATAACCGCTCACACTGCCCCGTGCTTAACTCCCTTTTGAGAGGAGGATCCTGAGAAACACCAATTATACCAAGGAATTTCACACTCTCACCTGGATAGACACATACATGTTGTGTAGTGGTCTTGGAGAATTTACTGACAATGAACTATTCCAAGACCCTAAAACCTAATCTTGTTGGTGAACCCTATAAAAGAAAAAGGTGTAATCCATTTTAATTAAGCGTTGATTTTAGTTGGTTGTGATTACTCAAAGGGAAATGGCCATGCAACTAATGATATGAAGACTCAGCAGTGAAATAATACACACACCATAACAAACAATGCTAAGTGCAATCTTTATCAAATGAAAAATAGGGTATGCCACTACATGAGATGCGAAAATATATATTCCTTTCTGAATGCCAATGCAATCCTTCCTATATGAAAGCCTAAACACAACTCTCATCCAAGCAATCCAATGCAAGTACCTCCTCAAATCCATATCTAAGATGCAACTAAGAGTGCAACTACCTTGTATTTTTCAATATAAAAGAATGAAAAATGCAATAAAAGTCATCTAAAACTCTCATTCTCTGCAACAAGTATAAAACACAAGCCCAGCAAGACACCGAGATAAAAAAGAGTAATGCACTAATGGAAAAACAAAAAGGATAAATGACTAAAACTACTTTCAAAGAAAAT
>LPNX011058336.1:88008-130785 GCA_001517045.1 Pseudotsuga menziesii | reverse complement strand
GAGTGTCAATGGATGAACATACTATAAAATGCAACACAGAAACAAGGAGAAACAAAGAGCAAGTCAATAATATCAAGCACATTGTGCCCCCAAATCCCAAATAAAAACAAGGAACGTCCCCAGCGGAGTCGCCAATTTTGTTATGGAGAGAAATTCCTATGGCTCGGGGTACCACAACAGACAGCTTGACTCCAGAAATCAATCCTTTCCAATATGCAAGAGAAATCAAATATCTAACACTGAAGGATCAAAACTCCAGCTTATTCCAGACGGTTGAAGTAAATCCCCGTTGAGATTTCCAACTCCAGCTTGAATTGATAAATTACTTCCTCAACAATCAGTAAACAAGACAAGCATGCTATATATATTGGTGTTAGATCTACTCTAGCATATATAATCAACAACGTATAAGCATTTGAAACCATCCATGGATAAAATATTCATTCAAACATACATTATTGGACAGAAAAAGATATTTCTATTAATATAAAATCAGAGATTACAATGAATACAACCTATGTCGGCACGTCTGCGAATCGGAGAAACTGAATCTCCCACTTGGGCCTCCACCACCTCAATCCTCCATCTCTCGATAGCAAGCTCACAAGCAAAATGCAAGCTTGGGAAGAACACCAAAGTGCTCCAAGGGACAAAGGGATGCAGACTCAAGCATAAGTTCCAGCAACAATGGACTATAGTTTCTTTGCTCTCAATTCTCACATATTGTTCAATGTATCCAAAGGGTTCCTTGTATAGCTCTTTAATGGGGCAATGAAGGGTCGAATCCGAGCAATCTCAAGGCATATGGAAGGCCAGGAGACAAGTGAGTCGGATCCATGTCAAGGAAAACTCCAAAAAGATTTTGGCCTTTTGCACACATCCCGATGTACGCAGTTTTAGGGGTCAAACCCGCATATATACGCAAGAAAGGGTTTAAAAGTCGCGTATAGCAAATTAAGCATGTTTTTAGGGATGATCTTGGAAACATCAAAGGTATAAAAAAGGTCCATGGGGTCCAAAGAGTCTGCAGAGGGACAGGGGAAGGCCATACAAGTGTGATTCACCAGGTGTGGTAAAATCAACTATAACAGTGGCCATTCAAAATTTTGAAGTGGATTAAGTAATGTGTGTTACTTAAACCATTTATTTAAAAGATTACGTGCAACAATAGCCACATATTTGTTTAAAATGATTCCTAAGTTTTTGAGTGTCTAGATTTTACTTTGCTTCATTTTGAAAAATCACTTTTTATATGTGATTTGAGTTTGTATTTATTTATAAGAAAAGGAATATACACTCAAAGTTATTTTATTAGTAATATTTAGTGATTTTTAAAATAGAAACATTGTAAATATAAGTATTTAGTTAATTTCACCTTATCATATCCATATTATGTTGAATATTCACCGAATTTTGAATTCTAAACGAATTTTTGTATTAGACCTCTCAATACAGCCAAATCTTGCTACTATGCTTCCAACTCCAATCAACCTATATTTCTTTGTCAATCAAGTTTAACACTAATATTTTGAATAAGAGGAAATCTTGTGTAAAATCTTTGCATAAAGATTTGGTAAAGTTCTTATATATAATCATAATTTTCCACAACTAGACAACTCCCTTAATTCAACTTGTTTACAAAGGTCAAAACTTCATGCAAAAGGTGAAGAGTAACTAAATTACCCTGATGCTTACTTTCCCTGCCAAGCACTTCGAGCTTCATGTTAAGGATTGGGCGCATAGAAAGATCTCAAAGTGTAGTAAATCTCTTGAAATAAAAGTCCGGGATAACCACTAAATAACAACCAAAGATTTAAGTAAGTCCAATTAAGTCACAAAAACTTCCTAAAACATAAGTTAAAAGAATTTGTTATCATCTTTCTGACATTAACAAGGCTAAAAAATAAAAGCAACTTCTCTTATAATGTCTTGTGTACACATTTACATTATATCTTAATTTCAAAATATTTGTTACAATACCCACCTTCCTAACCTTTTACCTCATCAAAAACGTGATGATTCAAAGATTTATTTTATTCGATTTTTTTAAACACAGAAATAAACTTCTGAATCAAACAAAGTATTTTTTTCAAGTTTGAGTTAACTAAATTTAACCTCAACGCTATCATCATCATAAAGATCAAATAATGATCGAAACATAAATACATTTGATAGGTGTGAATGTTGAGATTTCCAACTTTGGAAAATCTACGTTATCATGAAATCAAGTTTTAACTATAGAAGCTTTTTAGTACCTACCATGTAAAAAGTGGGACTTCGCCTTTCGGGTTCGAGCTTTATGACACGGTTCATGTGCTTTAGCAAGACTGAATAGATGATGATCTAATCATATTAGGGAATAGAGATTCACGAGGACCAATCACTTCAGATTTCTTCATTTGAGGATTCGATTGACATCTGACTCAAGTTATACTTAGCTTATCCGTGAGAGGCATGTTGATGATTTCAAGCTATGTGCGCCATAGCTTATCCATGAGGGGCATGTTGATGATTTCGAGCTATGTGCACCATAGCTTATCCATAAGGGGCATGTTGATGATTTTGATCTATATGCACCATATGAGACTAACCCCATTGTTTTTTCGAGACAAAGCATGTGCTTTTAGGAGATTGCATGCTTAGCAAGGACGTCATAGAGAAGTTGCTTGGTTTGTAAATAAGGGTGCTTTAACAACGAGCAAAATATATTTTGAATCTGATTTTGAAGAATAATTGTTTGCACATTATCAAGATCACTTTACCACTACTTGTGCAAACTTACAAATCAACGTCTAAAGACAACATATATCATCACTCCACGAGAGCATCAAGTGGAGCGTCATCTTGAGAATTGATCAATGTAAAGCAAAGGTTGCTTGCAAAGAAAGCACAAAGTCCAGTTGAACCCTATTCGTGTCTGAAAAAGGTGCTAGATATGATTATTTCCCATTTAAGAGATCGCCTTCAAGAGCAAATAATATAATTTTCAAATCAATGAGGAGGTGCCATGTTAATATCACTTTTGTGAAAGAATAAGAATTAATGATCTAATGGGGGCATTCCCACAAAAGATAGATATCAGAAACAATGGAGTGTGATTATTGCTGGATGAAAGTGCTACTTAGAGAGAAAGCAACCTAGTTTTAGAATCTAGTTGTATGCTAAATTCAGACCAAGGAGGGGAACTTCCATAAGACAGAAAAGCGCAACATATTTGGATAACAAAGGCGTTGTATGGCAATTGTTTCTAATTTTCTTTTAAGCAAAGCTAAGGCATTCCAATGGAGCTTGATTTGGGCCCCTTAAGTGATAAGGGGGGGGGGGGGGGGGGGGGTTATTCTTTGCTTCTATATTGTCCTTTTTTAGTAGAAGGGTGCCTCTTCTTAATTTTTTTTGAGTCATCTTGATCAACACCTTAAATCAGATACTTTATCCATGCTTCCTAAAGATTAATTTTAGTAACATACGCCTTTTGAAGGAAAGTCTACCAATGAATAATAAGTTGTCCCAGTGATCTTCAGATGGTGGCTATTTTGGGAACCTTTTATGGGTGGTATCTTAAGAAAGCTTCTTGAAGATTAAATTATCTTCCTCTTTATGCAGGATGATCGACCTTTTCAGATGGGTGCTTCCTTCGAGACCAATTTAGCCATTGATCTTTCCAAGATTAATGTGGTGATATTGCATGTACATGTTCTGACCTTGTTTAGCTTGACTAATTCTCAGAATAAGGATAAGGTTATGTTCCACGAAAAGCGCTTAATGTGAAATTGTTATCCTTGTTATTATGAGACCTATTCTAAGCATGCTTAAACGTCTTGAATCAGGTATTTACTTTTTGTATCGTGTTTTTGTAGATTCCCATACAAGTATGGCCTTCTTCTTGATGGGATATTATGCATGAGTAGACAAAGATTATAGACCATCCACCCTAGAAGCCTACCCTTGAACATTTTAGGGCTACTTTTGTGGTTTATCTTGTACTTGGATATTATGACCTTGCATCGCTTCCGCGTACCCTTGAACATTTTAGGGATGCTTTTGTGGTTTATCTTGTAGTAGGATAATATGACCTTGCATGGATTCCGTGTTTAGGTTAAGGTTTTTAGATATAGACCAAAGAGGAGAAGTTTAAATGGAGCAAATAACTAGGGTCTTGAGTTTCTCAGTCATTTGCTTCCTTGATCTCATTCTTCTACTTGAGTGTTAGAGTCTTCGAGCCGCTATTGAATCCTTGAGTAGGTTGTTCCTCACATATTTCCTTCATATAATTCATCTTCGAGCATTATGAAAAGATAGGAATGTCTAAGGTTGGGTCTTTGGATTCCCTCAAGAATGTGATGTCAACCTAACATTTTCATATTTATGTACTAGTTATTCATTTGCTGGATAAAGAAAGAATCATCCTCTTCAACATCTAATTCAATTATCTAGGTGGTATAAAAATTCTATAGTGGGATCTATGTTGTTGGGAAGCGCTCCCTCCCCCCCTTCCATTCTCGAAGCTTGCTTCTAAAGGAAGAGTGCTTCCTAAATGCTTGCATATGGGAGCGTTTTCATGAAGCTCGTTTCCTTGCGATTAAGAAAAAGAAAAAAAAGAAAAAAAAAACGCTTTCTCCTTTTTTTTTCAAGTTTTCTTTAAAATAACAAAAATTTAAGTGATGGGAAGTGAGAGAACTAACACTAGGTCCATAATAATGCTATTTAAAGGAGGAAAAGCCTACTCTAATAGAAAAAAACCTAACCTTAGTAATCATCAGTAGCATTAAATGGTAATATTAAATTCTTGAAGTAAAAGTTGACATTTTCCTTATCTTTCATTTTCTATCATTGTACTTAAATTTTTAACATTAATTAATTATTTCAGGATGTTTGAGAGTGGTTCCATCCTCATCGGACTTCATATCCAAAAAGTAGAATTTTAGATCCCATTTAGAATTCAATAGACTTAACATTTTTCAAGATTTCAAGATTGCAAAGTTTCCACCAAATTCTATCATGTATGAGGGTATGAGATCGGCATTTAATCAAGCACATCAACCCCTCTATATGCCTTGATGTTGGTGGTGTTAATTATTGAACTCCTCTATCATGACCTTAATAAAAAATGTACTCTTCACTCAAGCAAAATCACTTATTAAGCATCAGAATCCTTTTCTACCTTATTTTAATGATTGGATTAGGAAGTTTCATAAAAATTGTAGGGTGTCAAGTCAATGAATAATGTCCTTAGAGGGTCAACTTTGAGATCAAGGATCAACTTTGATACATATCGCCATTTCCAAAATCTTGGGGGATTACATTTCAAATGCATCCCCGTTTCAAAAACCCGTCCCTGTTTCCCCATTTCATGCAACTTAGAATCTAATCTTAAAGCTATAACATATACCCTACTATCGTGCTTCTAAGTGTTCATCTACTACTACTACCTACTACTACTACTGCAATTGTAGATGACCTTAAAGAGTTCAAGCTTGTGCCAAATGATGATGTTATTGCCTGTGCCATTGCTAGTCTTGATTTTAGTTCTACTTCTAGTTCCAACAGTGGTGATGAGTTTGATTATTGATCATGTTGATCAATGACATGTATGATGTATGATGTAGTGGTATCATAGCATCTTGTTTTGTGGAATATGCGGGCCATTTAGGCCTCATCGATTATGTCTTTTGTTCCAGAATCCAAAGATGTATTCCACGATACACTTCATGCCATTTTGATATATTCACCCTTATATGGTATATACATTAGTAGACTTTGGATATTTTGTCTCTAATGCTTTAGAATCATGGGTTGGACTCTTTAAAATATTGTTTTTCTTTAAAATTCAAATATTTTATGTATTTTTTAGTAAACCAAGTCATTAAATTCAAATCGGCCAAGCCATTGCTGATTCATTACCGATTTCGAGTCCAAGTCCAAGTTGACCCTTGACCGATTCCAAGTCTGAGTCCAGGTTTTAAAACATTGGTTGAAACTTACAGATTGCAAGTATTAACTTCAGATTTGAGAAGATTGTCTGTGGTTTTAAAGACCAATATTGCAGATTTGTAAAGTATTTTCAGATTTCAGTGTTCTTTTGCTGCTAATGGAGCGTTTTCATCATATCTATTCACAAACTTGATTGCAGACCAACAATCTTAGGTTCACGATTTGAAGTGCTTCTATTGCTGATTTTTTTAAAGAAATTATAAGTCTTTCGGGAATCCCCCATAGTCGAGAAGTATATGTGAGAGAAAGAGAGAGAAAACTGATTACATAAGTACTTTCTCTAACTGATTATAGCACAAATACTTTCAAATGATGATTTTGGGTAACAACAATAGTTCTTATAAGCAATTCTACAAATTCTTCAAATGAAAACTACTAAGGAAACATATATTCATCAAATATAAATGAGAAAGAAATGCATCTCTTAAAGATAGCAATGGGTTTCTTCACCATATGAACATGTTTAGATCTCATACCCAAATGTTTGAGATTTCCCAAAGATTGCTCGAACATTATGCACAAGGACTAGAAAACCACTTATCCAAAATAGTTCTCGCTTACAATATAATAATCACACACTTCTATATATCATATAAGTCAAAAAAGTTTCACCAAAATGTATATCTTTAATTATTTGGTTATAATGTAGGAAGTAATAATTGGACCAACATGGTGCCAACCTCATAAAGCAAAATATAGTTTTTGTAATATTTATTTTGGACAAGCTTTATAGGAAAAGCATAATAAAGTTTTCTTAATATTCATTTTGGACAAGTTTGAAACGAGAATAGGACTGTCTTTGCTCATAGAGGACTAGGTTTTAAGAGTTTTTTCTATTTAACTAGTGAACAAAGTTTCCTTCAAATTATGCCTAAGAGGATTCTATTTTATGTTATAGATTTCTTCAAACATCTTGATTCATGGATCCCACCTTCTTCAACATTCTCTTTCACATTATGCAATAAGAATTTGACAATGAAGGATAATTTTAAAAGTCCTACTTTTTTTTTGAAGGTGTGAAAAAAATTGCATATGTTTTCTATTGACTGAATACCTACCTTCACCATTAGGTCAAAAAAAAAAAAAAAATTACATCTTCAAAATTCTTATGTTTATTTCTCTATAAAGGATATACTAACTAGCCTAAACAAACTAATTTTCTTGTATAAAATCTGAAGTCAAGTTTGCAAACTTTTTGGCAAAAACATTATAAAAAAAAGCTAATTGACAAGCATTTCCTTAAGAAAATTTGTCAAAAATAAATTGGAAATTGGTAGTCTATACAACTTTTTTTATGTTGATGTCAAATCTACACCAAATCAATCTCCCTTTTATGTCAATTCGCTCTCCAAAGTAGAATAGAGTAAACTATTAATTAAGGTACTTATGTTATTTTCTTATGCCAATGAAGTAAATAAGACATTCCAATTGTTGCAACATCATGAACATGACAAAAATATACATAGAATATATTGTATATGATGCACAAGTTTAGGTGTCGAACAAGTTGGGAAGGCCATGGAGACTCTGCATGAAAAGCAATACCCTAAATGGATCTCCACATTGAAAGAATAGTTAAAAGAAAACTTACTACTATAAACCCTCAAGAGGTACCTTATTAAGGTAATGGCAAACCATACAACTATCTACCAAGCATGCAGAAGGTTGGGAGGCCTTTCTTTGTTGGTAGATTTGGAAACTATTACGATATGGTCAATCAAACAACACATGCTATGTTAGCTTGCCAATCTTAGGTTACATAGTATAATTAAGCTGGCCAACCAGAAAATTTGAAAAAAAACAATTATAAAAAGGTTTCTATCATAGTCAAATGAAAATTTTGTGTTCCTCCATTCATCATTAGTCCACTAGAAAAATTATTCATTCTCAAATATATGATTGTGTAAATGCCTCTTTAAGTAACATCATAAGTCAAACAAGTAACATCATAAGTCAGACACAAGAATGTCAAAAATCTGTGTTGCTAAACAACGTTTTACTACTAAAACAGATAACATCTACACTTGCTAGTAAGTCTACTATTAAAGTTCAATGTTATGGAAACTCTACAAGGCCATACGTGGTACCAAGTTAGTGTCAAATTTCTTGGGATACCATTACATAATATATATGTATCTTGACTCAAGAAAACAAAGACAATAAAAAGCCCTATTTTCAAGATATGCCCGCCTTCCTCATATGACAATTTTCAATTTTTTAGGCTTACATTCAAGAACTATGATGTCATTACCGTGGTTAAAATTAGCGAGGAAGTATTTTTAAGATATGAATTTTGATGTTAAGAAAGGGAGAAGAGAATTTCAATCACAATCGTACCGGCAATTTAGGGAAATTGAGGAAGGGGAGCTAGAACATAAAGTCCAATTGAACAAGGGCAAGAATGATCTAGTATTGAAATAATAAGCAGATTAAAGTACTAAATAAGGAAGTAGAGGACAAGCTTGAATAATAGCAACAAAAAAAAGGTTGACCATTTAGAATAATTGCATGTAACAACAATATGAAGAAATGCAAAGCTAGAAGAAATAAATCAACATGATGACAACAAACAATTAGGAGAGAGAGGGGCTAAGATCATTGACATACCTTGAAAATGGGATGATGACCAAAAAAATATATCATATAGATCTTTGTACATACGATCAGATTAGCCTTAAAACTAGTGATGAAGCTACATGAGCTAAAACAATTAAAAATAGCGTAGCCTTGTACTTACCAACTACTTGTTCCAGAGTTAAAGAAAGGGTGCAGTCTATAAACAGCTAGAGTCAATGATGAAAACAATTATCAGTTTATCTTCTTGAGTTTTACATGAGATATGCCAAAAAAACAAAGGGTGGTAGACCGAGGAAACCTTCAAGGCCTTGGTGAGAATAAGAAAGTTTTAAAGATAACTGGAAAATGTTGCCACTACTTCTTCTACTCCCATTTCTATGCAAACCGTTAAAAGTGTGTTGCAATTACACAAACATAAAAAGTAAAATGCACACTCCAAAGAAACAATATGGCAAAATAAGGTTTTTAGAGACATTTCTTGTATGTGTCAATAAAGATATAGGAAGACCTATCTCATCAAATGCAAAGACTAAAAGTTTAAAAATGTCAAATGCAAAGACTAAAAGATTAAAAATGACTTAACGTGCTTCATGTTTCTCTACTTTTGTAAGACAATGCAGTAACTCTAATTGTTTCTCCTAACCTAGTTTTGGTTCCAACATAGATTCCATATACTTAGCCTATATATACTAAATGACTTCTAACTAACATTGATGATCAGCCAATGCCCATTTTCTATATAAGTTAGAACCAAGATCATCAAACAAGATGAAAGATTCGCTTAGCAATAAAGAAAAAGAAAAAGAAAACATCAAGATTTCTTCATACCTGAAATGCAATACAAATTATTTTTTTCTCAGACTCACTCTCATACACACATTTACCCAAAAACCCAGTGACTTTACTCATAAAATAATATTAATAAAATATGAATTCTCAAGTAAGTAATTATTCATATATTAATCGAGATATGACAAAGTATCCCCTTCCCATAAGGTATCAAGATTTCTTCATACCTGAAATGGAATACAAATTATTTTTTTCTCAAGCTCACTCTCATACACACATTTACCCAAAATCTCATACACATATTAACCCAGAATCCCAGTTAACTCCTGAAATAATATTAATAAAATATGAATTCTCAAATAAGTAATTATTCATATATTAATCGAGATATGACAAAGTATCCCCTTCCCAGGTATCCCATCTCTGTATTGACATGTATGTAAAATGGCCAGCAAATGAGCAATAGGCAGAGTGTCCCTTGATATGTATGTAAAGTGGCCAGCAAATGAACAAGTGTACGATAGGCTGAGTGTCTCTCCTAGACAATCGAAGGAAGAAAAGTTTCCAGTATATTAGACCTAGTCAACAAAACCTCTTTTAAATTCATGTTTCCTTTCAGTTCATATTTCACGTCGTGCAATAAAAAGGTGAAAACAGATGGAATTCAAATGTTATTCCAACGAGACAAACAAAAGCTCCCTAGAAGAAAGGATGAGGAAAACTACCTACCGTTTTCAGTAGCTGCCGTGAAACCCACCCACAAGGACATGGGCATTCTGCTGACAGAACATTGTACGTCATCAGCTAACTAGGCGATGTCCGGTCCTCACCGGTTCCGTAGTTCTGCATCATCCACGGTCCTAGGGTTTTGTCTCGTAGTCTCGTCTAGAAATCAGACAGACAGTAGACAGAACTCGACGTCTACCAAGTTTGGCACACATCATTCCCGTCCTCCTTCAGAAACCATTACACCATAACCCCAAACTCAACTCAACCCTTGCACACTGTCACTGTAAAGAAACAAAAATTTATCAACTCTGAAACTTTAATTCCCGCCAACCTTTCCATTCATCATAAAATGAAATAAAGAGAATGAAATTTGCTTACCTGGAGGCTAGCTTAGGGATGCCCTCCGGAAGCGGTAGCTCAGTCTTGAGATCTTTAATGGGAACCATACCGGTAGGTGCAGATATATGCGTCTCTGATCTTTACAAAAATTTATCCACCCTGAAACTTAAATTCTCGCCAACCTTTGCATTCATCATAATATGAAATAAAGAGAATGAAATTTGCTTACCTGGAGACTAGTTGAGGGATGCCCCCTGGAAGCGGTAGCTCGGTCTTGACATCTTTAATGGGAACCATACGGGCAGGTGCAGATATATGCGTCTGGAAGCGGTAGCTCGGTCTTGACATCTTTAATGGGAACCATATGGGCAGGTGCAGATATATGCGTCTCTGGCCTTTCAAATATGAAAAAAGACAATAAATGGGGAATAAATGCAATAGCAATGCAAAAACCCCAACCCACCCCATCCGAACCCATAGAGATAGAAATTCAGAAACAAAAATGAGGAGAAAGAAATTGAGATCAAACAATGCGCAACGCACATGAAGCAGGGAAAAACACCTGGTATAGTATATTTATACAGCTAAATGTGCACAAAGAAAACGAAAATAATTAAAAGAAATCTGGAAATAAAAAGAAAGAAGGGCAAGCTGTTGAAAATGGAAATCGAATACAGAAATTGATGGATGCATTCAGAAAGACATGTCGTCTCTGTCTCAAAATTCAGAATGCACAACGTCTGCGGAGATCAATTTCATTGATGTAAGGTGTTTAAATAAAAGCGCCAGGGGAAAAAGGCACAGCAACTATCCATCCGCGCCACCCAACGGCTACATACAAAAAGCCGAAAGCCTGCCCCACAACAGACAGACGACAAAGAGTTAAAAAGACGCTTTGAATCTTCTTTTCCGTCTGTCTGTATGTGGTTTTCCATCTTGTATTTTAATTTAAAAGATAAGCATGTACCTTTCTGTTCTCCATGGTCATTGCAATTTGGGACTCGCGCGGAGGATTGAATTTGAAGCCTCGTTGTTTTTTAAGATCCTTTTAGTTTTTTTTTAATTATTTTTAAAAAAAAATAAAAGGCTAGTTATTCAGGAAAAAGTGAGAATTATTTTAGGAGTTAGTTTTCTACCCGATCAGACAGCAGCAATGCGTGATGTGACAGCTCATGCGACTCCGTCGTCATCGATGCAAATGGTCGGGTAGAAAGCTAACTCCATTATTTTATAGGGAAAAGTTATCACTCATATCATTTTTCAATCTTAATTTTAAAAGTAAATATTTGAAACTATCTTTTTAATTTTAAAAGTAAATATTTGAAACTTGAAATAAAATATATTTTATGAATCTCAAAGTAGTATAATATATTATCGGATACATGAACATACTAGTTTGCCTATTGAATGTAGCTTGGGTGGTTGGGAGCAATGATAGTTATCCTCTCCTTCCAAGTTTGGCATGATGGTCTTGTTGAGCTCCTATGCAATGTAATGATTGAGTGGATTGTCTAATATGGTCATACTTTGATTCTTCGGAATAGCAAGTGTTGGCATATTTCTAAATGAAAGGGGACAGATCACTCTTAGACTTCTAAAGCAGAAGCTCTAAACAAAATGTTAATCAGTACTTCATATTTTGCAATACATATATGGAGGCCAATCACCCTAAGTCTCTTCAATAGCATATCAGAAAGATAATATGGATTGCTACACGTATGGCTAGCAAATTCCAATGTTGGGCATACATTAGTGCGCTTATGACAACTAATCTCCATGTTGAATATCGTATTCAAAGCAATGAACAATATATTAATGGTAAAATTTCCTTTAATATCACAACTTCTTTACCTTAGCTTTTCATAGATAATATAGATTCACTTGTGGCTAGTAATTCCAATGTTGGGCATACATTAGTACACATGTGACTACTAATCTCCATGTTGAATATCATATTCAAAGAAATGAACATACATTAATTGTAAAATTTCACAAGAAGTTGGTGTTGAACATCTATAAAAGTATGTTGAAGACATGTTTCTTCAATTCAATGTTTTTTTGGATGATTGTTTTTGCAAGAATTTCTCTCGGTGTACCATATTAGTACCATGTTCCAAGTAGTTATTGAGATAATATTTAAGGCAGATTATGTTTGGTAAGGTAGGAACTTGATTTTTCATTTGTGCTATGAAAATTATGAAATATAATTCAGTTTGTGGCAATTAATCATAATAATTACAATAAGAAATGATTTTTTTTCCACAACATGGTTTCATATTTTCAATTAACTTTTGATGAATAACTTGAGCATCAATCTCAAAATTGGGTAACAAAACCTCATTAATCTTCCCTTTGACCATTATGACCACTCCTAATGGTCTCAAATTAGAGTATTTTCACTACATCCCATATAATGACATGAATATCTAGTTAAGGTTTCAATTGCAAAAAAAATTAGGGTATATTTATTGAACCACATTACTGTTGTTGTTATAATAATAGTAATAATAATCTATTTTTAAGGCCGACCAAGCTAGACACCAATTTGGTGTATGGGACCTCCTTGTTTGTGCAACAAGGGACACCCCTCTCTGTGGTGATGTAACTGCTAAAGTCTATAGAGGTGTACATACCCTACCCCCCTTTGGATTTGAACCTATGGCCTCCTAGGACGAAACACATGTTCATAACTGTTACTAAATGTTTAGACTACAAAGGCTTCCTATAGTTGTTCATGTAAACCTCTTGAGGTTCTATAGTGAAAAATGTTAGATATAAAATTTTACTAATGTTTGTGCTTATTGTTTAGATTAGACACACCATTGTTTGATTCAAACATGAATTATATATTTTAAGCATGAGGTATATAGTTGAAATATTCAAGAAGCCAATACCATGGTGTTTTGAGAATTATGTGGTAATTATTTGGATTAAAGAATGCCATTCTATTGTATTGATCCTTTTAAGAGGGAAAAAAATGTTTTTTTGTTCAAACGACTATAGATACATTTAACTTGTTTAAGAATTATATTTCAAAATTAAATAATGTGCATATATTTAAACCTTTAATGATTTCTTTATCAAGTTTTAGATATATATGGGTAAAGTCTTAAAAAATTATAGCATAGTTTAAAATTTCACTTTTTTTCAATATAAGGATAACCATTAATACTACGGTATGCATTAATTGGGTTTTGGTAAAATGGATTTTTCTTTCATTGTCTAATGAAAAACATTATTTATATTGGCTTGTCAATATAGAAGGATTAAAGAAGGAATAAATTGAGAAATTTTCGAGTGATTCTGCAAATAATGTTTGGATGGTCTAAAGGCACTTAGAGGTAAAAAATTGATCATTAGCCTAGGCTAAAAGATGATAATTCTTTCACTCAATATTAAAGGAGTGGAATGGAATCCTAATTTTTTATCCCTCTGTAGGTTAATGGAACGAGTCCATCTTGACGTAGTGTTAGTACTGGAAACAATGGTAAATGGGGCAAAAGTTAGAGAGGTATTTGCAAAATTATTGGGAGATTGGGAAATGTGTACAGTGGACTCGGTTGGACAATTTGGTGGTTTGTTATCTATTTCAAATTTTGTTAAGACTAATTTCAAGCCCTTTTTGTCTTCTGTAGATATCTTGTTGTAATACCCCATGTGTTAAGCCTCGAACATATGTGACTTGAAATTGTTTATTATTGTGGCGCTAGGTATCAGGATAAGGGTCTTAAGGACTGAGAGACATTATTATTATTATTGTAAACAATTAATTAATAAAAATAAATGGCACAACTATGACCAAAAATGAGGATGGGAGGACATTCCTAGCACTTTAGAACATGTTGTTGGATTGAGTTCATTCATCTTAGTTCATGTTTGTACCTTGGTGACATTAAGAGTTGTTGGCCACCCAAACATTGTAAAACGAACCCTAATCTTGTTTATTTTGGCTTAAAATTGTCGTTGTGTGCCTTAATGTTTCTAGTTTTCTATTTGGTGTCCTCTTGCTTTGGATGACAGATTTGATGAGCTATAATGTTTTACTTATATTTTCTTAGTGGAAATTTAGTACTTTTTTCTTGGTGGAAAAAAAATACTAGTAATAGCCCTTCCAATTGAAATATGACAATGCCCTTCAAATTTGATCCCTGATTGTGAGTAGAATCATTCTAATGTTTGTAACATTGAGTTCATGTGTTATGGAAGAATCTTTATCCGGATAAAGAAGATATCCATCTTCATAGTAAATAATACATATTGAATAAAATGATTGATGATGTTTTACAATTGAAAATATGCCTTTAAATGTGGCTTAAGCCCTATTAGGAGGAGTCATGTCCTCTTTACAGTAATAGTAATTATTAGTTGGTTATTAATTTATATATTGTGTATACATTATGTACTTATTATTATTATTATTAATTATATAGCATTGCCCTTCTCGGTTAAGGGAAGCTTTGTCCTCAAAGCTAAGAGTGTTGATGCTCTCTTATTATGGGTTGTATTTGAAGTGCTATCTCAAACTGCAATCTTGGATCGATTTCCTTCAATGGACATGATTCTAGAACTTGTGTTGTAATCCTTTATGCTTAAGTGGTGAGTTTTTTAAACAATACAACTTATATTTATTGATCTTCCATGTCGTCTTTTGGATTCCATTTATGAGGGATTGTGGATATTCACTTACAATACTAGTTTTGGATCCTACATTGGATATCACTAATAACATAAATAATTTTAAGAGATGTTCCTTGACCTTGGAAATCAAATTGATGGTTATCCTTAAGTGCATGGAGTTTAAAGAAATCAATGTGAGCCTTCTTAGTTTCCTCAAGCCAGATCATCGTAGATGGATTCCATCTTACAACTTTAGGGAGTGTGCACTTTAATGTTAACCATTCCAAAGATGTTTGGTGGTTGTTACAGGAATGAAACACGTTTAAACCGACGTCAACTTGATTGGAAATATCTAGGTCTTTTACTAGTTTTATTTGAATCATAGTGTCCTTGGATTTTTCATTAGATTGTAATGTCTATGATTTCCTCATGAATGTGTCCAAAGCTCCAATTTTGAAGTCACATAAATGTTGTTCATCTGTAGTAGCTTTCTTAATAAGACTTCCTAAACATGTGGATGCAATAGCTATTGTGCCGTCGGGTTCGACAAGATTGGGCCCACTATATTCAACATTATTTGGAATGTAAGCAACAGTTGGAAAGAGCACCACGTCTGCATAACTATCTACACTTATGTTTGTAGAACCATCATCAATTCGTTCATCTTGTTTAAGTGGGTATTGGCTACTTCCACAACTTTTAACTCCATAAATCAGATCGATATCTTTATCAGGTTTTTCTTGCAAGCTTTGAAAACTGGATTGGGATTTAATTTCCAATTCTTTGTCTTGGGAGGCCTCTTGCTTTGTTGGCTTATTTCATTGAAGGTATTGTCAACAGATTTTTCATTCGATTGTTCCTTATAGTCAAGTACTTCTTTCATTTTCATCCTAAATCGATCGAAGATCCCATCCATTTTTTCTTTAAATGACTTCATGGTTAATGTAAGAGTTTAATAGTTAATTAGTAATCAATTCAATTAAGTATTAAAAAATATTGATAACAATAATAATATTATTATACATATGTGTGTGTGTGTGTGAGAGAATGTGGGAATTAGGGCTTAATAAAGCCTTGTGTGGTTTTATAAAACCAAGGGTTGGTTTTATTTTTTATTTTAACCAAAACAATTATTTATTTATTTTCTTTTTCTTTTTCATTTTTATTGGTAAAGAATTGAATGGGCCTTCGCCCAAATAGACTGGTTGAAGAGTTTAGATACCTTGCCTGCTAGCTTTTAAAAGAATGATAGGGTCTGAATTTAGAGGAGCAAGGGAAGGCAACTCGCTCATAAAATGAGCCCAAACTTCCTGAGCAAATACACACCTAACAAATATATGAGGTGAACTCTCAACAGATTGAAGGCAAAACAACATCTAAAAGGACCAAAATAACCTCGTTTTAATAAAGTTTCGTCTGTTAAGACCTTATCGTGCATAATGGTCCAAGAAAAAAAATTTACTTTTGGAACGCCGGGGGAAGTCCTAACCCAATTCCAGCAATATGTGTCGAGAGAGCCAGAGGAAGGTAGATTATAGACCTGCGATTTCTGCAAAAATTTTGACCCTTCAGCAGCATTGTAAACTCTTCTGGGTCCCCATCCCCATTTGTCCTTGCAAGTGTTATGAATTGGATCCATTCCAAATAATTTCATTAGCAATGAATTCTGTTGATCAAGCAAATGAAGAGCACGATCTAGTAATTTAGGAAAGGACCGCGCCTCCCAATTCCCTTTGTTGTCCCAAGAGATGAAGTATGATAAACGATGGAGATCTTTGTTGACTAACAAGCTCATAAGCTCATTGAACGTTTCAACTGTAATTAGAGGATCATTCCCAAGAATTTTATCTTCCCACATAAATGCTTGTTTACCATTCCCTGGGATTCTATATAAATGCTGTGAAAAACAAAACAATGCATCTTCTACATAAATTCCAGATATTAGAACCTTTTGGAGTATTTTCCAATTGAACGTTTCTTAAATTTCCTCCATGAAAATATTTTTTCCCCAAAAATTTGGCTTACTGGATGCTTTTTATTAGAGAACAGTTGTCATAGCAATTTTCCTCCCAAAGGTAGATTAGACAAACCTGGATCTCTGATTTGCAGTCCACCTTCAAGCACAGGCCTTTTTAAAATTTCCCAATTAACCAAATGCATATGTAGTTCTGATTTTTTTCCCACCTCTCCAAAAAAGTCTCTAAGTAGCTTAGAAATATGATCCATGATCTTTTTCGGAGCTAGGAGAAGAGATGACTGATAGATAGGAAGGGCTGAAAGAATAGACTTTATCAAGATGATCTTTCCTACCTTCGTCATCCAGTGGCCACCCCATGAAGTAATCTTAACTTTTAACTTGTCAATGATATCCAGCTAGAGAGAAGGATTATTTTTCCCCAAGGTCAAAGGAAAGTCCCAAGTATTTAATCTTATCCCAAGAACCAAACCCTTCAAAGCCCAAAATCTAAGAAATGTTTGCTACTATTGATTGATCCACATTCCAACAATACACAACACTCTTTCTAATATTAATAAGTGCTCCTGAAATGATGCAGAACTGATTTATAATGTCTGAAAAAAACTCTTTCCATGTTTAAGGAAGCCCCATTCAGAAGCAAAGTATCATCCACAAAAAGGGCATGGTTACTAGATTCTACTCCAACTGATGGAGATATGCCTGGGATGATCCCAACAATTTTCCCTGTTTTTAGCTTTCTACTTAAGGAGTCAGCAATAAGTATATACAGAAACGGCGAAAGAGGATAGCCTTGACGAAGACCCCTCGTTGCTTGGAAGAAATTTGTTGGTATGCCATTTACTAATGGCACTATCCACGGTTTATCAATGCATTCTTTTATCAAATTTATAAAGGCAGGGCTAAAGCCAAAAGAATGAAGAACTGAAAATAGAAAGGAGAACGTTACCCTGTCAAATGCATTTTCCATATCAAGTTTGATTAACATGTCCTTCTCCTTCCTTCGAAAGCTTGAATGCATGGCTTCTTGTACTTGAATTATGTTGTCCAAAATATGCATCCCTTTGACAACCCACCTTGAAGAGGTGAAATCAACTTCCCAAGCAGAGGTTTGATCATGTTAGCTAAAAGCTTAGAGAAAATTTTATAAGATGCATTACAAAGAGAAATAGGTCTGAATCGATCAAAAGAAGAAGGGTTAACTTCTTTAGGAATTAAAGCTATGAATGTGGAATTTGTGCATCCACCAATTTTGGCTTTTAAATGAAAAGATTTTAACATCCAGAGAATATCTTTCCTGATAAATTTCCAACAAACTCGATTAAAGTTAAAATAAAACCCATCATGGCCTGCGGCTTTATCCGGCTCCATAGTCCATATAACATCAATTATTTATTGTTATGCAAAAGGGTTCAGTAACTCAAAATTTTCTTCCTTGCCAAGCAAGGGATGTTGGACAGGAAATCAGTTGTTAAATTTGAGTCAAAGAAGTCATCTTCACTAAAAGATTCTTGAAATGAGCTCCAACCACTTGTTTTATTTGAGTAATTCCTTTAAAAGATTCACCAAACATAGTATAAATTTCCAAAATGTGATTTTGGGATATTCTGGCTCTATATTGCTTATGGAAAAAAGAAGTGTTCCGATCTACAGCATGCAGCCAAGTACTCCTTGACTTCAACCTCCACTATTCTTCTTCTAGCCTAAGATCTCTATAAGAGGTAAACTGTGCTCTTTGCTCTTTTTCCAATGAAGCAGGGGTGATTTCTGCATCTTCCATTTCCATTTGAATTTCCTCTAGCTTTCCCAAGGTGTCTTTCATGTCTTTTATTGGATTTTTTTGAGATAGCTTAACCCAATTCTTTAATGTGATTTTTGTGTTTTTAAGCTTTTTCTCCCAAACAAAGTTTGGCAATCCTACAACATGGATATCCCAAGCCATTGAAATAGTGCTCATAAAATCTTCTTGTTCTTTCCACAATGGACTGAACCAAAAGGGAATGGGTCCCAAGTCCTCTTCATCTTTAATCAGCAACAAGATCGGCTTATGATAAGAGGTGAGCTTGGATAATATGTTGGATGAAATTATTTTTTTCCCAACCAACAATGAACTCTGAACCAAAAATCAATCTAGCCTGGCAGAGATATTTGTTGCACCTAATCGATTATTTGTCCACACAAATATTCCCTTTTTAGGCTTAAAGTCAATGAGCTCCCATGATAAAATAAGATTCTCTCCTAAATTAAGCATGGGGTCTCTCCCACTAACGCCTCCTTTTTTTCTTTTGCATCCAGAATTATATTTAAATCGCCAGCCACGATAATATTGGAACATGAGTTAGCTGATAGGTAAGTTGATAGAGAATTCCAACATTCTCTTTTTTCTTGATAGTTGACAAGTACATACATATTAAAAAGGGAAAAAGAAGTCTTACTTTAAAAGTTTTGAAGTTCTGTGTATATCCAATGCCGCGTTACATGAAGGATGATCAAGGAGAAATGATTCTCTGGCCACAAGGTTACGATTCCTCCAGCAGTGCCTCTAGCACCCACAACCTTCCCTATATTCGTTTTCCAATACTTATTGCTTAAGGATATGAGGCAGTCCTCTTCAATTTTGGTCTCTTGGAGCAGAATAATATCCGATCTTTTATAACTTCTACTTTCAATGAGTTTCCAAGCCCTCTGCAGTTCCAAGAGACAATGTTCATTATAGATTATTGACAGGAGGAGGAGGGCCTCCTTTTGAAGGTTTATTCCTGGTGTTCCTGGAAATTGACATTTCGATTGTAGTTTGGTTTCCTTGCATCTTTATCCTTTCTGCTTCTTCCTCCCTAACTATCTTATGAGATTTGTGTCCTTTTCTAGAGCGTTTCTCAATAGATTCCTCATCAGATGAGCCAGAATTAACCATTGGAATCTTTTTTTTTTGCCATCTCTGCATATGTAGGAGAGAGACCATTTGCAAGAGGACCCTGGCTTTTCTCAGCCATTTCTTTATTTTCTTCTCGACTTTGATCTTTTGAAAGAGGAATTTCTCCCTCTTCAAGAGTTGTAGGCACTAGTTCTTCAGGAATACTCAGAACTTCAAAGTTGTTTTGTGTTACTATTTCCTTCATTGCTACTTCAGTTTCCTTGGGTTTGGGGTTACTACTCAACCCCGTTTCAGATTTTTTTCCTTTTGAATACTTGCCCTACTTTAATGTATTACCTTTTTTGACTTGTGTCCATTGTTCTCTCGTCCCTTTGATAGCTTCGTGCTCAGCTTTCTTCTTGCATTATTTGGCAAAGTGCCCATATCCATGACAATGTTTACATTTGAAAGGTAATTGCTCATAATCGAGCTGTTGCACTTGAGTCCAGTCTACTATTATCAACTTAATAGCTTCAGGAAGCCCTTCCTCTAGGTCCACTTCGACACATATTCGAGCACAGGTGTATTGTTATATTCTTTCATCCTTATTAATGTACTTACCAAGAGTGTTTCCTATAGCTTCAAGAGACTCTGAATTCCAATAGTGAAGAGGGAGGTGTGACAGTCTTACCCAAACAGGGACAGTAGAACGAACATCTTGATTCAGATCAAAATCCGGGTTCCAGATGTTCATATAAATCCCTTGAGGGCCCATGAAATATGGACCGTTACGAAATATTAAATCCCTGTCTTCAAAATTCTCAAAGAGAAAGACATAGTACCCAACCAATCAAATCGCTTCAAATGCTTGTTGAGATTAAGGGCTTCCAATTTCTTTTAACCCACCCGCTAATAGCCTTGGGAGATGGCCAAAGACTAGTAAACTAGCCAATGAGACCTCTTTCAACAATATTCATGGTTTTTTTGGCGAAAGAGCCATCGATGGAATATTACAAGTTTCTTGACAAAGTTTTGCTGGTTTTGAGAGAGCTTCATTTTGCCACTTGCTGCAACCAAACTCCTGAATGCTGAAATTTCAGATGGAGGGGAGGATCCCCCTCCCATAGCCATATCAGAATCCCCCAAAGCTGAATACCAATCTAAAAGGAATTCAAGCTACAAAATCTTCCACCAATCAACAAAGAGTGCTCCAAGAATGAAAACTAGCCACTGCAACACTAATTCTTCCACAACAAGAAGAGACGGCTTCTGAACTCCCAGCTGCCTTCAAGACTGCACCAAGAATGCATTCAGTCAATAGATCATGAAAAAACCTAGACAAAACCTAACAATCTGCACTGAATCTATCCTCCAAACCCCAAGCCTAAGCTAGAATATCTAGAAGAGCTAGGGCCGAGTCCAACCTACAAAATTTCCAAAAACTTTCTTGGAGCGAATTTTCAAAAATAAAAAATCGCAAGCCCACTAATTTTCTCGAATCAGGGTTGGTTTTATTAACCATATTTGTTTTCCCCTTTTTATGGGGTCTTTTTTTTGTTACTTCTCCTTTTTCTTCTCTGTTTATTTTATTTTATTAAATAATTAATTAATTCAAATTGATAGCCAAAAGTCAAAATATGGCCAAAAGCCCGAAATCAAGTCCAAGAAATGGCTCTCGTACCTCTGTAACACCAAGTTCGTGTGTTATGGAAGAATCTGTATTTAGATAAAAATGGAAGATCCATCTTCACAGTAAATACTAGATAATATATATTGAATGAAATGATTGATAATTCAAAAATGGCTACTGCAGATTCTCCGAAAAATTTTCCATTAATGATTGATAATGTTTTACAATTAAAAACATGCTTTTAAATATGCCTTAAACACCTACTGAGAGGAATCATATCCTCTTTACATTAATAGTAATTATTAGTTGATTACTAATTTATATATTGTTTATATAATTTGTACATATCATTATTAATATTATTAATGTAACAAAGTTTTAGCTTAATTTACTTATATTCTCCACATGCTAATAAAATATTCATATTTAAATTCATGCATAATATATATATATAAATAATTTTCAATAAGTGAAATTCATTTTTTATAATGTAATAATTAATTTTCAAAAAGGGAAATCCATTTTTTTTTAGTAGATGGTGAAACTCATCATATTTCAAGTATCAATTCCCAAGAACACTCACCATAGTTTATATTATTAAATGAGAGCGGACTCGTTATCGTTATTCAAGATCAATTATTCCACTTGAAATAATGGGTAGTTTATAAAGGGACAAACTTCTACTCTTGCAAAATGCTTCTAGGTATGAACTATTAACCAATTAAAATAATTTTTAAGTCTTACTCTAAGACAAATAAAAAATTTCAATAATTATCATTTTATCTTAATTTTAAAAAATTATATATATAACTAATAATTTAACTATGATCTTAAGTATTATATCTTTTATGAATCACCGTGATTAAAGTTAAAATGAGGTAATAATTATAGAGAAAAACTAGCATTTTTCATTAATATATTGTATCTTTGGTGGAATGAGAAATTCACCTCACAAAAGAATTAAATCTTTTTTTTTAACCAAAACGATTATGTTTTTTATTGATAAAGAATTGTTTGGGCCTTCACCCAATTACATCTGTTCCGATAAAATCAATTCCTCACATCCAATACATCTCTTTTCAAAATTAAGGAATGAGATGCATTAAACAAGGACCTTCATTTAGACTTAGCATTCCTAGCCGAAGAAAGCATCCCTGGTTTGCTTTGTAATCTGCCAACTTATTCAAATCACGAAGAATGTGATATGAGGTGACTGAAACACAATGTATCAAAATGAAATGCAACCTTTGCATGGTCACATTTCGACTGAGGTTATTGAACATTGAATCAGAATTTAAAACTTTTATGATGATTTCAGAATCTCCAAATATTTGAATGTTGTTATGTACCGCTGCCTTTGCAAGTTGACATGCTTTTAGAAGTGCATATAATTATGCTTGGTTATTTGTAATTTGTCCTACTCCCCAGCTAAAGTTTATTTCTAAGTTTCCTCCTGGATAGAAAATCGAACCCCCTGCCTCGGCTTTTCCCGGATTTTCTTTTGACGCTCCATCAAAGAAGATTGAGACTTTATTCTTCATTTGCCACCATTCTGGAAATTTCTTTTCTAAAATTCTAATCTGCCAAAATGGCTTAGTAACCGACCTGCTCAATCCCAACTAAAAATTTTCCACTTGCAACGAACCAAGCCATTTATGCTCAACTTCTAATTTATTTTTGTCAATTTGAGAGTTTCCACTGCTTCCAAAAGAAATCCCTTAGCTTTTAATGCCACTATTTCTGGTTTCGAGACTTTGCTATTAAAAATCAAATCATTTCTAGCCAACCAAATTTTCCACCAAATAAATTTTGGAATGGCTTGCCATATTTTCCTCCATTCATGACTGGTAGGGAGAGCACCAGGATACCTTGATTGCCAATTTTTTTAAAAAATGACAGGTTCATAATTTAAAGGAGCACAAGAATAAGGTAACCCACGCAAGAAATGTGCCCAAACTTTCTAAGCAAAAACACATCCAACAAAAATATGGGCTGAAGTCTCGATAACTTAAACATAGAAACAACATCTATATGGTCCTAAGAAACCTCTTTTTAACAAATTTTCTCCGGTTAAAAAATTATGGTGCATAAGAGTCCAAGTAAAGAAATTTACTTTTTGGAATGCTAGGAAAATTCCAAACCAACTTCCAAAATGTTGTGTTGAATGAACCAGAGGAGGGAATCGATTTGGTCTGTGTTGAAGACTGTAGAATCTTGAATCCATTAGCAGCAGAATAAAACCTAGAAGATCCCCAACCCCACGTGTCCTTACAAGATAAGTAAACGGGAGCCATTCTAGTTAATTTTTTTGTCGATGATTTCTGTTGTGCATGAAGAACAGGGTGATCACAATCTGGTAGATTGGGGAGGGACCACACATCCCAATTTCTGTTTTCATCCCATGATATTATATCAGACAGTTTATAGAGTCCTCTGTTGACCAACCAGTTCTTAATCTCTTTAATAGTATCAGAATTTAGAGGATCGTTTCCTATGATTTTATCATTCCACAAAAAAATGTCTGCCATTACCTGGAATTTGATAAAGATGCTGAGTAAAAAATTTGAGACATTTTCTGCATAAATTCCAAGTAATGGAACCTTTAGGAGTATTTTCCATTTGAATATTTCTTAAATTTCCTCCATGAAGATATTTTTTCCAGAAAAAATTGACTCACTGGATGGTTTTTATTAGAGAATTGTTGCCATAGCAGTTTGCCTCCCATAGCTAGATTAGACAATCCTAGGTCTTTGATTTGCAATCCTACTTCAAGAACAGGTCTTTTTTTTGTTTCTCATTTAACCAGATGCATACGATTTTGATTTCTTTTTCCACCTCTCCAAAGGAAGTCTCTGATCAGGTTGGATATTTGATCCATAATCCCTTTTGGTGCAATGAGGAGAGACGATTGGTAAATAGGAAGAGATGAGAGAACTGACTTGATCAATATAAGCTTCCTTGCCTTCATAAGCCAGTGGCCACCCATGAAACAATCTTTTCTTTTATATTGCTAATGATATCTAGCCAGAGAGAAGGGTTGTTTTGTCCCAGGGTTAATGGAAGACCCAAATATTTAACCTTGTCCCAAGAAGCATTTCCTTCAAATACCAAAAATATGATAAATATTTGCAACTTTTGATTGATCTACATTCCATCCGAACAAGACACTCTTACTTTTGTTAATAAGTTCCCCTGAGATAATACGAAATTGATGCATAATTTCTGAAAAATATCTTGCCATTTTTAATGAAGCCCCTCCCAAAAGCAAAGTATCATCCGCAAAGAGGGAATGGTTAATAGCTTCAACTCCAATCGTTGAAGTTATGCTTGGAATGATCCCATCATTTTTCCCTGCTATTAACTTTCTACTTAAAGAATCAACCATAAGAATATACAAAAATGACAAGAGAGAACAACCCTGACAAAGACCCCTTGTAGCTTGAAATAAATTTGATGATCTGCCATTTACTAGTGGTGTTATCCAAGGTTTATCAATGCAATATTTTATCAAATTTATAAAGGCATGGCTAAATCCAAAAGAATGGAGAATTGAGTAAAGAAAGGAAAGCTTTACCCTGTCAAATGCATTTTCCATGTCGAGTTTAATTAGCATGCCCTTCTCCTTCTGATGAAAGTTGGAATGCATAGCTTCCATAATTTGAATTACATTGTCCATAATATGTCTCCCTTTTACAAACCCGCCTTGAAAAGGAGAAATAAATTTCCCAAGCAGAGGTTTAAGTCTGTTAGCTAAGAGTTTAGAGAATATTTTATAAGAAGCATTGTAGAGTGAAATAGGTCTGAATCTATCAAAAGAAGAAGATTAGCTTCTTTAGGAATTAATGCAAGAAATGTGGAGTTTGTGCAACCACCCAATTTGGATTTTAATTGGAATGCTTTTATCATCCGGAGTAAATCTTTCCTGATCACTTTCCAACAAACTCGGTAAAAATGAAAGGAAAAAATGCCAGGGCCTAGGGCTTTATCCGATTCCATTGACCAAATAACATCAATAATTTATTGCTTTGAAAAAGGCTTCATTAACTCATCATTTTCTTCCTCACTCACCATACAAGGAATGTTGGACATAAATTCAAAGGTTAAATCTGAATCAAAGGAGCCATCTTCCATATATAGGTTCTGAAAATGAATTTCAGCCACTTGTTTAATTTGAGAAATTCCTTTAAAAGTTTTGCCAGACAGAGAGGAGATTTCCGAAATATGGTTTTGAGAAAGTCTAACTCTGCACTGCATGTGGAAAAAAGAGGTATTCTGATCTCCAACTTTTAGCCAAGTACTACGTGACTTCAGTCTCCAATATTGTTCTTATCTCCTAAAAGCTCGAAAATAATTAAACTGAGCTTTTTGCTCTTTTTCCAACAATGCAGGTGTAATTTCAGAGTCTTCCAGTTCCATATGGATCTTCTCCAATTTTTCCATAGTTTCTTTCTTGTCACTAATTGGATTTTTTTGAGTTAGTTTATCCCAGACCTTTAACGCAACTTTGGTATTTTTAAGCTTCCTCTCCCATATAAAATTCGGCGATCCAACAACTAGATGGTCCCATGCCTTGGTTACAATGCTCATAAAACCATCTCGGTCTTTCCACAATGGACTGAACTGAAAGGGGATGGGGCCTAGGTCCTCTTCATCTTCGATCTGCGGCATTATCGGCTTATGGTCTGAATTAATCTTAGGCAAGATATTGAAGGAAATTTTAATTTTTTTCTATCAACAGAGAACTCTAAACCAAAAATCGATCCAATCTGGAAGAAATATTTGTTGCACCAGTTCTGTTATTTGTCCATGTATATCTTCCTTTTTTGGCTTAAAAACAATAAATTCCCAAGATAGAATGATATTTTCCATCGTGTTAAGCATGGGGTCTCTCCCGCATACACCTCATTTTTTTCTCTTTGGCGTCCATTGTGATAATTAAATCACCAGCCATGATTATATTGGAGAAAGAGTTAGCAGCAAGAAGGCTGCTAGAGAATTCCAACAATCTCTTTTTTCTTGGAAGTTGACAGGCACGTAAAGGTTAAAAAGAGCAATTGAATTTTTACTTTGAGTGTGCCAGAGTTCTGAAAAAATCTAATGCTACGTTATATGAGAATGTTCCAGAGAGAAAGAATTTTCTGTCCACAAGGTTGCTATTCCACTAGCGGTACCTCTAGCACTCACAACCTTCCCTACATTGATTTTCCATTTCTTATTTCTCATGGATAGAAGCCTATCCTCATCAAGTTTTGTCTCTTAAAGAAGAAGAACATATGAAGAAGCCATTCTGATGAGATCATTAATAGCTTCCACTTTCGGTGAATTTCCAATCCCTCTGCAATTCCAAGAGACGATGTTCATTATTTGATGGAAGGGAGAGGGCCTCCTTTTAAAGGTCTAGCCCTAGTGTTCCTGTAAATTGACATATCAATTGTATCTTGACTTCCTTGCATCTTTAGACATTCTGCTTCTTCCTCCCGGGCTTTCTTGAGAGAATTGTGTCCTTTTTTTGAGGACCTCTCAATAGAATCTTCATTAGATGAACCAGAATTATCCATGGGTTTCTTTTTTTTTCCATTTTTACATAAGTGGGTGAGTGTCCATCAACCGGGGAGCCCTGATTTGACTCGACTAATCCCTTATTTTCTTCTCGAGTCTGATCTTGAGATTGAGGAACTTCTCCCTCTTCAAGTATTGAAGGCACTTGTTCTTCAGGAATACTCAGAAATTCAAAGTTATTTTGAGTTGTTATTTCCTTCATTGTTGCTTCATTTTCCTTTTGTCTTTGTCTAGTGGGAATACTACCCGACCCAAGTTCTTCTCTTTTTCCCTTAGAAATATTGCCCTACTTTGCTATACTAGTTTTTTGGACTTTTGTCCATTGTTCTCCCTTATCTTTAGTAGCTTCTTCATCAATTTTATTGTTGCATGATCTGGCAAAGTTCCCATATCCATGACAATGTATGCACTTAAAAGGAAATTCCTCATAGTCAATCTCTTGTGTCACGTCCCCTCCCGTCTGCCAGAGAGGAACATGACTATGATGCTCTCTAATCCAAGCAATCTAAGCCCCATAATGTAATATAAAATGCATTGAACTTAAAAACATGCAATATATAGCAGAAGCAATTACATTTCATTCAAGCATTTAACATGTTCATATTAATTCATAAACACATATACAGTTGGAGAGATAAAATAGACAATAACACTTATCTTGAAAGAAGCTTGTCCCACAACCAGCTACGTCGTTGCAACGTTCCACCCAACCATAGGTCAGTGTGCTCAGCAATCTCTCAGCATCACTGCCACCCCTAAGCTGGGCATGATTCCCACAAGGAATAAGGGAACACTAGCAGACTAACACATAGTCGAGGATATATCAAAATTCAGCCAAGCCAAACACAGTTGGGTTTATTAGGCTACTAGGGAGGTGGAAAGATTGAACTGCTAAGCTAGTGAACTCAACCACAGAGCTATGGACACTTGCACTAAATCGGGCTTGGATCCTAAAACATCTACACACCCAACACAAGGAAGCATCCCCTTCTCTGCTACACAGTCTCCCAGGATATGCCTTCCATTCTGGTGTTATTCAAGGTGTGCAAAGAAGAAAACCAACCCCTCTAGATCTTCCTATGAGGTTCCTTCATACAATAGGTTTATCAATCCAGTTCATACCCAATTCCAATCCAAACTAATTCAAACCCAATTCCACTTCCAACTAGTTTAGGTCAAGCAAAATATGCACACACGACAAGATACAAAATTATGGGTTGAGGAAAAGAGGTTTTGGCAACAAAACGAATTTTCGAAATCTGTTAAAACACCCCTCTAACAGCAATTCAATTTCTAGAACATTTATGGCCTTCACGTGGGAAAAAATAGCCTCAGCAAACACCCAGAAATCGTGGTCTCCTCTCCAATTTGTTGGGCATTACCAAAAAATGATTTTCATCTTGGAAAATAATGAGCAAATGCAGCAAAATGATGGGGAAGGCAACCCAACCACTGAACATTACCAAAAATATTTCCCAGCCTGGGGAAAATGAAGAAAACACTGCCCACATGAGGGAAAACACACACAAGAGACAAAAACATGAAGGAGAGAGTTCTCCAAGCTTCCACTATGTGAGGAAATGGAGGATGTGGGTGAACAACAGCATGGGCATGCATTTTTGGGTGTTAACTTGCCCCAAAAGTCAAAATCTTGTTTCCCAAAAACTGATGGCTTCTCCAATTCGAATTTGGACTGCCATACTCTTCCCATCCCCATGCAATAACTACCTCAACCAATTTCTGGCATAAATAAATGACTGGGCAAGTAAGACAAGAAAGTTGGTTGACAACTTGATGGGTTTTCCCCTTGTCATTTGGCTTTTCTCCATTGGCTCAAGGTTTGATTATTCCCTCCCCCCCCTTATCCTTATGAAATCATGCCCCCATCTCTTTTAATGTTGCATTGACATAATTGGTTGTGGGTATTTAATTAAATTTCATATTTACATGATGTCCAAAATTATAATGTGTTTGGCTAGCACGAAATACCATTGGCAACGATTTTTAATCGTCGAAGCATAAAACACTAAATCGATGGTGGGGCTTTTTCCTTTAACTCCACACCATGATTAATTACAATATATACGTCATATACATTTTTAATGCAGACGGGGTCAAAACCGGGGTGTTACATTCCCCTCCCCCTTCAACACTGTCCTTAGTGCTTTACAAAAATGAACAAAAATGCTACTCTGGTACCTCCCTCAGTGCTCCACAGAATTGAACAAAAATGGATGTGCCAATCACATGGAATCCTCCATATCCCATGTAGCCTCTTCAGGATTGTAGTGCTTTGATTCCACCTTTACATGCCCTATGGCTCGGTTCTAGAGCATTGTGACCTTCCTGTTGAGGATGCACATTAGCTCGATTTGGAACTCTCCCTCGTGTTCCACCTGAAGCACATCCCACTTTATCACATGGTTAGGATCATGTACATATTTCTTAAGCAAAGAAACATGAAAAACATTATGAACTCTAGTGCTAGCAGGTAATGCAAGTCTATATGCAACTGGACCTATTCTTTCAAGCACTTCAAACGACCCACAATATCTAGGTGACAACTTGGCACAACTTCCAAGCTTAAAGGAACTCTTCCTTTCCCTCACTCCGAGGTAAACATGATCCCCAACATTGAACTCTCTGTGCACTCTATGCTTATCTGCATAGCTTTTCTTCCTGTTCTGGGCTGCTTTTAGATTCTGCCTTATCCTTACAACCTCCTGCTCCATTTCCTTGAGAAATTCTGGACCAAGCACAATCCTGTTCACTGGATTATACCATGTCACTCGTGTCCTACACCTCCTGACATACAAAGCTTCATATGGACTCATTCCCAAGGATGCTTGATGTTCATTGTTATATGCAAATTCTACCAAGTGTAAATAACCTTCCCACTTGGTTGGTTTGTCCATCACATACATGCAAATCATGTCTTCAAGAACTTGATTCTCTCTCTCTGCCTTCCCATCAGTTTGAGGATGGTAGGAAGTGTTGAAGTTCAACTTTGTACCCAAGTCCGCAAACAAACCCTTCCAGAAATTGGAAGTGAACTTGATATCTTTGTCAGAGACTATTTCCTTAGGCAATCCATGCAATTTGAAAATCTCCTTCATGAATATTTTTGCAATGTGATTAGTCTTATGTGTGGACTTTACCGGTATAAAATGTGTTTCCTTTGTTAACTTGTCCACCACAACCATGATGGAATCATGTTGTCTCCAAGTCATTGAAAATCCTGTAATAAAATCCATGGAAATAACTTTCCATTTCCATTTTGGAACTGGCGAAGGTTGCAACAAACCTGTTGGGTGTTGATGCTCAACCTTCACCTGCTGACATTTCATGCACCTTAAAATATATTCAACCATGTCTTTTTTCATTTCTGGCAAAAAATATTGCATTCTGGCTATAGCAATTGTCTTATGATATTCTGGGTGACCAAAATATGGAGCTTGATGGATGTCATCCATAACAGCTCTCCTTAAATCTGCTACATTTGGAATGCAAATTCTTTTCTTATAGGAAATAACTCCATCTTCTTCCAATTTATATCCCTCACACTTCTTTTCAAGGCTTTGCTGCTGCAACGTGTATTTTACCTGCACATACATTTCATCTTCAACGGTATGACTAACAATCTATTGTCTCAAATTTGATTGGCAAATACTAATAGATGCCACATGCATTTCCTACACCTTCCTGTTGAGTGCATCAGCTACTTTATTCTCTTTTCCTTTCATGTGTTTGATTTAAAAATCAAACTCACATAAAAACTCCAGCCATCTCGCTTGCCAATCATTTATAGTAGGTTGATCAAACAAATACTTCAGACCACAATGATATGTCCTTAGTTCAAATATTCTTCCCATAAAGTAATGCCTCCACATCTTGAGAGCATGTGCTATGGCTACAAGTTCTAGATCATGAGTGACATAGTTCTTCTCATGTTCCTTCAACTTTCTTGACTCATAACATATCACGTGGTTGTCTTGCATAAGGACTCCTCCAAGTCCTTGACCGCATGCATTAATACACACCACAATTTTTTTTTGGGTCTGCAATCTTCAAGACTGGTGCACTTGTGAGAATATTCTTCAACTACTGGAAGCTTTCTTCATACCTCGGTGTCCATTCAAACTTTATTCCCTTCTTTTGCAAAGAAGTGACTGGATGTGCAACCTTGGGGAATCCTTCAATGAATCTCCTGTAGTATCCTGCAAGTCTCATAAAAGACCTTACATCTGTCACATTTCTTGGGGTAGGCCAATTCATAATGGCCTCAATCTTCTTAGGGTCTACAGATATTCCCTCATCTGAGATAATGTGACCCAAATAATGAATCCTATCTTTATATAAGTCACACTTGCTCAACTTTGCATACAACTTATGCTCCCTAATCAATTGCAATGTCAATATCAGATGTTCTTCATGCTCTTCCTCAATCTTAGAATAAATAAGAATGTCATCAAGGAAAACAAGAACAAACTTGTCCAAATACCTTCCAACGACACTATTAATAAGGCACATAAATGTAGTTGGTGCATTTATGAGACCAAATGGTACCACTACAAACTCATAATGTCCATACCTTGTTCTGAAGGTTGCCTTATGAATGTCTTCATCCTTGATTCTCATTTGATGGTAACCATACCTCAATTCGGTCTTGGAAAATACATTTGCTCCTCTCATTTGATCAAAGAGGTCATCAATCCTAGGAAATGGGTATTTATTCTTCACAGTGAGTTTGTTCAACTGTTTGTAATCAATACACAACCTGAGTGTACCATCTTTCTTCTTCACAAACATAACTGGTTCTCCCCAAGGAGACACACTCGACCTGATATACTTCTTCTCCAATGAATCTTGCAACTGCATCTTCAGCTATAGCATTTTCGATGTACTCATTCTGTAGAGTGTCTTGGACACTAGTGCTGCTCCTGGCACAAGTTCAATTGTGAAATCAATGTCTGTCTTTGGAGGGAGCCTTGGAATCTCATTGGGAAGCACATCCCTGAATCCCTGCAACAAATGAAAGTCCTCCAACCTAGGAGTTTCATTCTCTGTTGCCTCCAACACATGAGTTGCATATACTCTGCAACCTTTCCTACAACATTTCTTCAGCTCATTGCTGAAATCTGCCTAACAGAAATCACCCTTGGAATTCCTCTTACAATTCTTGGGTTCCCTTCTTCATCCATGCATTCAAAAGTCTTATTATAATAGTCAAGCCTTACTCCGTGAGCTTCTAACCAATCCATTCCAATCAGAATGTCATAAGAAACAAGTGGTAGAACATTCGGATCTACATAAGTGACCAATCCATTCATGACCAATGGACATTTTTCTACCACTCCAGTAACCTTTTTCTTAGTTCCAGTAGCTAGCTAAATTAACCTGGATTTTCTATGCTTTAACTTCTTAAAAGCACAAATCTTAACTACTCTAGGAGTGATATAACTGTGAGTAGATCCATGGTCAATTAAAACAAAAATAGATTGCTTAACAATCTTACTTAGCAACTTCAACCACAGTTTACTGATGATCTTCCTATTGGTCCTCCAACGCTGCGTAAATCCTAGGGAAGCCCTTGCTACTTGAGCCACTATTTTTGCTTCTTCAATGTTCTCAGTTGGCTTTGCATTCCCATCCTCAAGTGGGAAATTACTGTGCATGTGGGGTCCTCCACATTTACAACATTGGAGTGGTTCTCTATTCTATTGTGGATCTCTTGGCTTTTCTCCCACCACTCTAGCTGGCTACTTCTCAACTTGGGATGGATGCTTCTGCTGATTCCTGAAGTTAGAAGGTTTGAAACCTTTATTCCTTTGGTCAGAATTCTCATTCTTTTTGTCCTTCCATGTCTTATGATAATCAAGTTTTCCTTTGCTTTGTTCATAACAATACTTAGCTTTCTTTATTGCTTCTTCTATATTTCTAGGTTCATAAAACTCAATTCTTTCTTTGTAAAACTGAGGTAATCCACTCAAAAAACGTTGGAATTTCACCTTCTCATCTTTGATGTACCTGACATACCTCAGTAGTTCCAAGAACTTGTTTGCATACTCTTCCATGGTCTATTGTCCCAATCTTGCCTCATGGAACTCTTTAATCTTGTCATCATAGTACCTTTTAGAGAAGTACTTCTGCTTGAAATACTTCTGGAACTGTTTCCACACATTTCTCCTTTCATTAATCTTCTTCACTTTCCTGAAATGTTCCCACCATAGGGATGTTTTTTTAGTAAAATTGAAGATGGCTACCCTAACATTCATATTTCCAATGTAGTCTTGGACTTGGAAATATTTTCTCGTCCCAAGAAGCCAAGCTTCAGCTTCTTGACCATTCTTTATCTCACCATTGAAGGTAGGTGGCCTTGCCTTCTTAAATTCGTCACGTGAACGGTTTTGGTAACACCTCTTCCTCTTACTTCTATGAGATGAAGAGCTTGAATCCTCAATGGATCCTTCAGGGTTGGATAATCCACAAGAATACTTTTTTCTTCTTCTGGTGTTGCTCTTACTACCTTCTAGTCTTACTGTTCGGTCCCCAGAGTTCATCCGCCTCTGGACGTCTGTCAAATTTTGCAGCATAGCTGCATTCAACTAATTCTGCTCCTCCTAAGCCTTGACCAATATTTCATTATTTTCCCTGTAACTTTGCATCTCCACCCTTAGGCTTCTCATGGTGGCTGCAAAATCTGGGGGAGTATCTTGAAATATTCTCAAATTAAACTCTGTCTCAACATTCCCAAATCGGATGTTTTTTTTTTAATCTTCCATTTTCATGCAATCTAGCGTATAGCCTCACTGTCATTCTTTATCTTTCTAACACCCGTAATCCTACTGAAAACCTATCAAAATCTCTATTTCGATGAAAGTTTTAGCTACCTCCAATCATGTTTCCCTTCCAATGTGTCAACGAAATTCTCCAAATTTTCCTAACACATATCAACAACTTCGCTCGATCCCTTCCGATCAAACCGCCCGCTGCGTCGAAAAACTTTCCAACTTTCATCTGATCGGTATTTCCCCAATGTCGGAAAACTCCCAAGGTTTCTTCCCATTGAATCCTTCGTTGTGTCAAAAAACTTTCTGGCTTCCATCCGCTGCGTCGAAAAAATTCTAGGGTTTCTTTTGACGGATCCTTTCGCTGCGTTGAAAAACTTCGAGGGTTTCTTCCGACGGATCCTTCCACTACGTTGGGAAACTTCCATGGTTTCTTCCAATGGATCCTTCCACTGCGTCGAAAAATTTGTTGACTTCCATCCACTGCGTCGAAAAAATTTCTGAATTCTATCCTCCATTGTGGAATACTTTCCAAGTTTTCTTCCGCCGTTGCGGAAAACTTCCCAAATCTTCTTCTGCCGTTGTGGAAAAATTTTAGACTTTCCTCCAATTTTCCCACACTTAGAAAAATTTTCAAAAATAATTTTTCTTCTTCCGCCGACGAATTTTCCTCCTTTTCCTCTGACGCCATCAGCTACGATCTCATTCGGCTCCATTCGTTTCTCTTCATCGACACCGTCGCGGCCGCCCCCGTCGGCTTCCCTTCAGCCTTCTTCACCGACACTATCGATGGAATTATTCCAATTTCCCCGACACGCCTCAGCTGCGATGTCTGTCGGCTCCCTCTTGCCAACGCAGCCAACGTATCGACTCACTTCAACTTTCTCACCCAACAAATTTGAATTTTCACACTTAGAAAAAATTTAGAATTTTTTTCTGTCTTCCTCTCTTTCTTGCTGAACGCAGAGGTTGATTCCAACCTCTGTCAACTTCTCTTCATGGCCCATTTAGGCCCAAAGCTGCAACATGAGCTCTGATACCATGCTATCACATACCGTCCCGTCTACTAGAGAGGGAACGCGACTATGATGCTATCTAATCTGCGCAATCTAAGCCCCATAACGTAATATAAAATGCATTGAACTTAAAAACTTACACAAATTTTTAAAACATTCAATATATAGCGGAAGCAATTACATTTCATTCAAGCATTTAACATGTTCATATTAATTCATAAACACATATATAGTTGCAGAGATAAAATAGACAAGAATAATTATCTTGAAAGAAACTTGTCCCTTACCCAGCTACGTCGATGCAACGTTCCACCCAACCATAGGTCAGTTTGCTCATCGATCTCGCAGCAGCACTGCCACCCCCGAGATGGGAATGATTCCCACAAGGAACAAGGGAACACTAGCAGACTCACACATAGACAAGGATATATCAAAATTCATCCAAGCCAAACACAGTTGGGTTTATCGGGATGCTAGGGAGGTGGAAATCTTGAACTGCTAAGCTAGTGAGCTCAACCATAGAGCTATGGACACCTACACTAGATTGGGCTTGGATCCTAAAACATCTACACACCCAACAAAAGGAATTATCCCCTGCTCTGCTACACAATCCCTCAGGCTATGCCTTCCATTCCAGTGCTATTCAGGGTGTGTAAAGAGAAAACCAACCCCTTAGATCTGCCCGTGAGGTTCCTTCATACACTAGGTGTATTAAGCCAGTTTAGATCCAATTCCACTCCCAACTAATTCAGGTCAAGAAAAATATGCACAAACAACAAGATACAAAATTCTGGGTTGAGGAAAAATGGTTTCGGCAACAAAACGAATTTCCAAAATGGGTAAAAATAGCCCCCTAACAGCAATTCAATTTCTAGAACATTTATGGCCTTCACGTGGGAAAAAAATGGCCTCAGCAAACACCCAGAAATCGTGGTCTCCTCTCCAATTCGCTGGGCATTACCAAAAAACAATTTCCAACTTGGAAAACAATGAGGAAATGCAGCAAAATCGTGGGGAAGGAAACACAAACATTGATCATTACCAAAAACGATTTCCCATCCTGGGGAAAATGAAGAAAACAACCGCCCATGTGAGGGAAAACACACACAACAGACAAAAACGTGAAGAAGAGAGTTCTCCAAGCTTCCACAACGTGACGAAATGGAGGACATGGGTGAGCAACAACATGGGCATGCATTTTTGGGTGTTAACTTGCCCCAAAAGTCAAAATCACGTTTCCCAAAAACTGATGGCTTCTCCAATTCGAATTTGGACTGCCATACTCTTCCCATCCCCATGCAATAACTACCTCAACCAATTTCTAGCATAAATAAATGATTGGGTGAGTAATACAAGAAAGGTGGTAGACAGCTTGATGGGTTTCCCCCTTGACATTTGGCTTTTCCCATTGGCTCAAGCTTTGATTATTCCCCCCCTTATCCTTAGGAAATCATGCCTCCATCTCTTTTAATGTTGCATTGACATAACTGGTTGTGGGTATTTGATTAAATTGCATATTTACATGATGTCCAAAATTATAATGTGCTTAGGTAGCACTAAATACCATCGGGAACAATTTTTAATTGACAAAGCATAAAACGCTTAATCGATGGTGGGGCTTTTGCCTTTAACTCCACACCATGATTAATTACAATATATACATCATATACATTTTTAATGCAAACAGGGTCAAAACCGAGGTGTTACATCTTGCACATGAGACCAATCAACGACTGTCAGCTTAATTGCTTCAATAAGCCCTACCTTTAGATCCACTTGAACACATATTCGAGCACAAGTATATTGTTCTTTTCTTTCAGCCCTATCAATGTACTTCCCCAAAGTGTTTCTGATGGCTTCAAGAGACTCTGAATTCCAACAATGAAGAGGAAGATGCGACCGCTTAACCCATGCAGGAACAACATAAGGGACATCTTGATTTGGATCAAAGTCTGGAGTCCACTTATTCAATTAAATCCCTCGAGGACACATGAAATATGGCCTGTTTCAAAAAAATAGATCTCTATCTTCTGAATTTTCAAAAAGAAAAACATAGTATCTTTACCTATCAGGTTTCTTCGAATGCCTTCTGAGATAAGGGGTTTCCAATTTCTTTGAACCCACCCGTCAATAGTCTTTGGAGATGGCCAAAGACCAGTAAACTGGCCAATAAGACCCTGATCTGCAATGTTCATGGCTGTACGACATGGTTGTTTCGCAGGAAGATCCACTGAGGGAATATTATCAAGTTTTTTGACAAAAGTCTGTTGGTTTTGGGAGGGATTCCTTTTGCCACTTGTTGCAACTAGTTTCCTGAAGGCAGTGAGTTCAGGAGGAGGGGAGGATCCCCCTCCCGCAACCATGGAAGAAACTCACAAAGTTAAAAGACCTTCAGAGGAACACAAAAACTAATTCAAGAAACTCTCAAACTCTGAAGAAATCCAAGGAAACACAAATTCCTCCTCTAGACTCAGTTGATTCAGCAAAAGTCTGCTAAAAAAAATAGGATCATCCACATCACAAGCTGGGCTAGCACACCAAACTAGGAACAACCACCATAAAGGCCAGCAGAATCAAAATGCTGCTCCAAGAAAGTAGTTATCCAAGGCCAAAACAATGCAAAGATTCAGGTTCGAAATAAGACACCAGCACCTCAATACGATCCAAACTACACGCCAATACATGCAAACAGAGCCCAACCTGGGCGAGAAACAGATCCGCAAAAGAATTAAATCTTATATGATATTAAACGATCATATTTTTTTAATAAAAAAACAATGAATTATTAGTATCGTTAGATTTAAATATTAAATAACATCTTTTATAAATGTAATATTATATTAAATGATTAATATATTTAAAATTTAATTTAAAAATAAAGCATTAATGATGTTAGTGGTATTTTTTTTAGCGCGAAAAAAATAGTTTTTATTATAAAAACCATATCAAATATACAATAACCACTACGCTCAGACTTCAGCCTCATCCAAATATCAAAATAAGGTTCCAAAATAGGTTGTACTGACCATGCAGTTGGGCAAAGTCAGAATATCACATTCCTATATCAGTTAGACAAATAGAACAGGTGATTGACGTTTCAAACTAGGATGTTTCAACTACGCTGCTTATAACAACCACATCATAGAGCAAAATAAAACGATCTGAGTGAACAACTCATACAACCCAAAAAGAGCAAGTGAAAACCATTCAGAATTAACAACCCATACAAACAAGTAGAGTTTTTAAACACCGATGATAATAAGTTGGACAGAGGTCTAGTATAATTGTCGTAACTACTCACCAATAGGTTGGCTTAGTGGTATACATACTCACAATACACCTATGTATAGAGCGATATAGGAGTGAATATGGGATATGATAATTAGAAGTAAGTCATTCCTTAAGGGGTGGGTGGCAAAGGCAAGCAATGAAGGTTAAGTGTGAGATCAGATGGTAAGGTTGAAGAAAGATAAAATGTTTTAGCCTTTTTATTCTTTAAATAGATATCTACAATGCCTTGACATCAAAAACTATGATGGACAAATGATGCATTCAAGAGGAATAAAGATTCATATCATCATGCAATTTCTCGATGTTAAGAATAACATCTCTCTATTTGTTTGTGACTACCAAGGAAGGTCTATATGGATTAGGCATTTAGACTCTTGCATTTGGGTTTTTCATGTTATGTTTAGTACTCCCAATGAGTCAATTAGGTGGGTACTACATGGCTTCATCTCCTCTCTGATATTGAAGGTGGGAGCTCTTGACCTTTTCCCTTATTGGCTTGTACGTTCTTAGGTTGGCCTTCTTTGTATTTGGGCTAGGGTTGAATCTTTTCTTTACTATAGAAGATTGTTTTCTCTTTGTTTAGTGATAATTATAGCATGGGAATTTATGTGCTAAGTTGGATGGAAAGCATAAATGCTCCTATTTAGTTTTACTCTTATCTACCTATGGGAAGTAAGGAAGTTTTAGTGATATCTATTAATTATTCTCCACACGTGCTTTCTAGAAGTGTAAAAACGGGATGGATAAATTGAATGGGATGTAGTCAAAGGGAAAATTGTTGGAGGGGACTAACAAAGGGGCTTACAAGGGAAACCGTCAACCCATTAAAATACAAGTAAAGGACACCCTTCTAGTAGGTCAACTAGAGCACAAACATAAGCAATGGAAGTTGTAGTAAACTACTAAAGAAGATTCCCTACTACAATCAAAATGAAGGTCAAGAGGATATAAAATTTGAACAAAGAAAAGCACACTGACAGTACCTCTATATGTGGCATTGATGCAAAGCTTGTAGATTGGATACCTAATATGGGGTTTTCCTTAAGAAGGGATACCAAGTATTCCAAAGCGATTGAGATGTATTGGCACAACAAATCATTCATAGCTCGAGCTGTGGAAGAATGTGGGGTATAATAGCAAGCAATCTTGGATAAATTAGACTTCCTAGATCGTAACTATGAGGCTTTGGTCAAAATGAATTGTGGTATGGAAGTAGTACAAGGTGAGAATACTAAGGAGGGCCAAGAATTATCAACAAAGGACCAAACTAACACCAATCCAATCTACATTCGTGTAGACGTAAACTCGTATGCAAAGGTCTAGGAGATTATTTGACTAGTCTAAGTTATGTTTTTCCTTAATATCTCATGGTAGTATCTAGGATGTATTCATTTGTAGTTCTTTTACTACTTGGATGGAAAATTAGGACAATTTTTTATTATTCGAATATGGTCTTTATATATATATATATATATATATATATATATATATATATATATATATATATATATTCAATTGTAGTTATCTATGGTTTATTAATAGACGTCTTGCTTCTTAAAACAACTATGTTAATTTCAGAAAATATCAAGGCTAACTTGCCAATGGTTGGATGGTTAGCCTGGAAATACTATATTTCTACATTAAGTAACATAGGAGTAAATAATTTTACAAAAAAACATACTCCTAATACATTTTACAAATCAACCAACCATTGAATAGATGTGTCGATATCTAACAAAACATGCAATATAGATTATACAATATTCACATCAAACAACAACAACCAACCATATGCATTATATTAAAATGCACAATATACATGAATGATAATTTTGAAATCAATATAGTTGTCAAATATACATATTAGGTATACATGTCAACAATCAATATACATTTTAACTATTGCTAGGTCTAGCACAAGAGATAACGGCATCAATTCCTTTGCTACACAAGGATGCAGTTGCACATTGATCCAAATATCTAAGATCTAAATGAGTCAAGATGATGTTGTCCACAATAAGGTAAATGGCTTATGTAATAGGTGGAGCAATGGGTAGGGAAATAGGTGGAATAGTAGTTGGTGTAATAAGAGTAGCTAGTGTGCAGGTGGAGGAGGAGTGTATCCTAAGACGTTTGATCATTATAAGACATAGAAGATGAAGAAGATAGGGAGCATATCTCACATTGTCAATCCTCAATCCTTTCCCTTTGTAATTCCACAAGGATACATAGAATAGGAAGAAACAACAATATCATATATCAAGGAAGACCCATAAATACCCTTGCATTCTTAGAATCTTACATGAACACTCTTGGTCAAACTGGCTAGACTTCATAGCCAATCATCGGAGTACACAACTAATGAGTGATTATCGATGATATCAAATATTTGGTCGTATCTAGTGCATGCCAAATCGCTACTCTTAATCCAAGTCATCAACCTTGAACATATTTGCATCAAGTTGGGGAGGAGTCCCATCATCATCATACAAGCCAATATTTACAAAATATTAAACAACAATTAGACAAATTTAAACAAAATCATATAACCAATAACATGTGCATTAAATAAGACAAAAAAATTATGTAGCTAGACCACAACTAGACTAACCAAAACATCACAATAATATTACCCTCTCGTCCAGTTAAATACAAGGAAAACAATAATTAACGAAGGATTTTATAGAACCACTTCTCCCTTCTTTGTTTTTAGTGGAGGCTTCTAGTGGAAATGGGCAAACAAAGGTTTTTTTTTAATGTTTTTTCTGAAGTGTGCTTCAACCATATATCTACATTGTTTCACTTACTTATCAATTGCATCGATACATAACCCTAGCACAAGCATTGAGATACATTCAAATATTTTATAAAAGATATTGGTATTTTTTTCAAAAAACTTTTTGACATGTTATTCATATTCAACCGCACTAGTGCGTAACCATGCTATTTCACACTGAAGTAGGTTACAATATTTTATTAAAAAATGGGTTATTTGTTCACAAAATTATTTCCTATGTGCCATTTATAACTGTCAATGCATAACCATACCACATGCACTGAAGTAGGTTAAAATATCTTATAAGAATGGTGAAAAAATATGGGCAATTTGTTCAAAAAAGCTCGTTGGTGCACTAAATAGGTTAAACAACATGGATGAGCAAATATACTAGGCACACTATGATGGGTATTTAATTATAAAAAACAAAAAACTTGGCAGTATTCCCAATACATTTAACAACACTAGTGTGTAAACCTACCACATGCATTAAGGTAGATTAAAATACTTTTAAAAAGATGGATTGTTAAAAAAAAGTTTTTAGTACACATGCTAGTCATCATAGCATTTGTGCATAACCCTAACACATATATTGAGTAAGGTCTAAATATTTTTGAAAATATTAGAAAAAATATAAATATTGTTTATGATACCTATAAATTCACTAGTATATCGGTGTATTAGGCATACTGAAGAAGAATAAAAAAATATAAAATTGATTTTTCATTTCAACTATCAGTAAGTGCTTCACACCTGCACATGCACTATCAATGTAGTAGGCACATCGCAGAAGGGTAAAAAAATATCAAATTGAATTTTCATTTCAACTATCATTCAATGCTTCACACCCGCACATGCACTACATTATCCCCCTACAACCACCATGTGTGGAGTAGATTGTCACATTTATCTATTACTTTACTTCCATGGTGGATTTATGTTCATTTTGGAATTTTGCACACATGACCAACTTTCATCCATCCCTCCTCATTGGAGAAGAGACCATCAAAATTGATTTGTATCCCTTAGTTTACATTTTTGACAGTTTACATTTTAAAATTAGACATTAATTATTATTATAATTATTATGATTATTTTATCAATGTAGCCTTGGCATTCAACTTGCATTGCTTGTTGTTTCTCTTATGAGTCATATTGACACATAGTGCTCCACATCATTGCAAGTGCAATAGAGGGTTAGTTTTAATGCACATAAATTTCCCATTCTCTCCATGGTGCTAGTAAATTTATGGATGCACGATCAATGGAGCTCCACATAACTTTAGGCACACTAGTAATGTTTGGTAACAACATCAAGCATTGCTGGTGTATATATGCATAAATGCATTGTGTCTATTTAGGTGGCACCAATGCGCGATGCCTATACAACCAATCCCAGTTCAAAGCATTCTAAGTGCATCAAATAATTACAAGAATATGCATGCAAATTCTTCACGCTCTTCATTATGCTAATGAATATATGGAAGCATGGGTAATGATGCCATGCTATAATGTGGCTTGGTGCTAGGTTAAGTAAAAACACCAAGGGATGGCAATGCTCTCTATCACTTATAGTGAACCATAGTTATGAGTACAGTAGAATTATTATGATGCAGTGGCATCAACGCATGATAATAAAATCAACACATCAATAGGGAAACCACACACATAACATATAATGTTTTTAAAACTTATTGGTGCTTGAAGATTTTAGCAAGAGTAGTGTTACCAATGCAATATTAAAAATATAGCACACCAGAATTGTTGGTGCACTTGGGAAATTGTAGCACACCAGAATTGTTGGTGCACTTGGGAAATTGTAGCACACCGTGTGTTGTGTGTTTAG
>LPNX011058336.1:0-87872 GCA_001517045.1 Pseudotsuga menziesii | reverse complement strand
TATATATATGTTTGCTTAATGAGATTTTTATGTGATCCAGGGATAACCCTATTAGTAGTAGGTTGCCCATACATCTATGTGCATGTACTGGAAGCATAAAAGAGGGAGAGGGGTATGTTCCCTTTTCTTATTATGCCTCAAATTTGTCTCCTTTGAGGGATGTTGGGCCCTATCCTCCTTAAGTTTTATGAGGAGGCTAACTCCCTCGAGGGAACATAGACATTGAGGTAATTGTTCTTTCATTAGGATCATGGTAGGTAGGACTCCAAATTTAATCTTAAACTGTGGAACCAACCCATGGTGGATGATATTTTATTTTATCATTTGGTTATCTAAGAGAGGGAATTATTTTCTCTATTTCCTGCTCCTTGGAATTACAAGTGAGAGTTAGTTGGTGTATATGTAATGATATATTAGGGTGGAAACGTTAACCCTAATGACTCCCTAGTTTCTTGAGATTGCATTCTTTAATAATAGAGGAGGTTGGATGTTTATGCTTTATCACCATGGAACTAGCACACCATACCATGTATGGGTAGTGCGTTAACTACCCTTTGTTGTATTATGTAGATAGTTTATTTTAGAGACCCAAATCGATCAGGTGGTTTGCCATTCATTTATGACAATTTTAGATTTCTTTGGATTGTTGTTATAATATGTTTGATGGGAGAAGTATACCCCCCTTTACTTTAGAGTTATTTATCCTATTTTATTAGAGTTTTCTAGTTACACGCCAAACAAACAACCTAATCCATCTAAGGTAAATGACTTATGTGTACATGTGCATGTGGGGGAAGATGCTTTTATTTTCCTTTTCTATAGAAAAAAATCATTATTTTATTCGCTTTGAAAAATAGTTACAAAATTAAATTTCTTTGATATATGTTGTTTCATATATTCCAAAAAAATATGATGGCATAAATTCTACTAAACATACTCATAAAAGAGTATCCTTCATAAAAGAAAAAGATAGTCTATACAATCTTTCTTCACAAACTTCCAGCCTATATGTCACAGTAAAACTCTTTGTGCTTATGCATAATAGACAAGAATATATGGTGATTATGACAGTGAAAATCTACTTTAAAAAACAACCCAAATATGCCATGCGGGGGAAGATGTTTCTTGACAGGAACTGCCAAAAATACTCTTGTAGGGTAGTGAGTTCAAAGGTTTTGACTACATTATCTAGTGAGGACAATCACATCCTTAGTCTTGTATAATATCCATATGCAAGGATGGATTAGTGCATAGACCTGGCATACATTGTAGATGAGATTGTAGATTTTGTTAGCAAGTCATGGATAATTTATGTAGATTGATGGCTAGCTACAGAGTGGTATGACACAACCTCAACTCATTGTGCATGACCCTTAGCTTGTAGTGATATATGTGATCCTTTCTTGAGATAGAACATTATTGATGCGTCATAATGTTGATTTCCACATTCTACTCTACAAGGTGAGGGTCAACAATCTTCTTCATATACTTCGTCTAATGGTGATGCTTTTTCTCCACCTCCTTTATANTTATTGATGCGTCATAATGTTGATTTCCACATTCTACTCTACAAGGTGAGGGTCAACAATCTTCTTCATATACTTCGTCTAATGGTGATGCTTTTTCTCCCCCTCCTTTATAATATCCCCCCCGCCTCCTCCTCTACCTATTCCACTAGTTGCACTTGCTACCAATCCACCCATCAATATTCCATCCACTACTCCACCCACAACACTAATTGCACCAACTACCAATCCACGTACTAATGTTCCTCCTCCACCAATTGCACCAACCTATATTGATACACCCACTAAGGGTCTCTCTATTAATTAAGACCTATGAGGGAGTTGATACTCATTAATTATGGGACCAAAAGTAGTCAGGTATTTAGTTATTGGAAGCCTATATGCAGAGCTAGGAGTCCATGTATTATTCTGTCATGTATTGGTGTATTTGAGGCTGAACACAAGTGAAAGGTTTCCCCACCTTAAGAGGCAAGTGAACATTGCTTTCTGTTGGATTATCATAATAGAATGGTTTATTTTGTAGCATTTCATTTCAGTTGTCTTTGTGTCATTTCATTTCAATTGAATTTGTGTTTGATTATTATGCACTATAATTTTTGGTTTATTTCATCATAAATATGTGTATATCTAATTGTGTTCTAAGTTTAAGGATTATATAACACTACAAAAATTGGTAATACTAAATTGGATATTTTCCAATGGATGACAATATTTGTATTGAATGTTTGCTAATTGATGGAAATATCTTATTGAGTATATTATGTATCCAAAACTACTAATGAGTTCACATAGCTTAGGGGTCTCAAGGAAATATTTTTTCCCCAAGTATGGCTCATAGGAAACCAGTTGTCACTCAATAATTTGTCCATGGAAATGGATTGGAGAAGTTAGATAATGGTTTAGATGTTGGGGTGGAATCTTCTTTGGGTAATATGCATTTGTTTGTAATTACTAATTCACAGTGTTTTGTATTTGAATAATTGTACCAGGTTCTTTTTTGTGGATAACCATATTTGTACTAGTATGAAAATTTGTTGTGGGAGAATTGTGTGCACATATAAACTATTTCTAGTTGCAAAACCGTTGAAGTTTTATTAGAACATAACAAAAAACTGGGTTCCCAAAAGATGCACAAGGATAAGAAAGGACTCCCAAAAAAGGGTTGGCCTACCAACGAAGGTAAATAGCAGGAAATTACTCCAAATATGTTTTATGCATTATTTTAGTTCCATAGAATGAATTTGGTGGTAGTTAATTTTTATTGTATTCGGATTCCAAGAGTGTTTTCTAAGTGCTTGGAAAACTCTTGAAGGAAAGGAGTTGTAATTTTATGAATGGAAATTTGCATTCTTACCTTTATTAGATGTTGGTATTCGTGAATTATTCTATAGAATCTTGTTACCCTAAAATTACTGTGCTTATTGACTTTAGAATGTAAGAACTAGTCCGAACTCAATTCCATTAATGAAATGGTTAAATCTTTCATGCAAACTATATGACGAAATGCATATATGAGTTGCAATTGTTGAAATATATTTTTGCTATGTTTAAGATTTTATGCTAACTTGGTTAAGGTAGCAATAGATGATTTTCAAGGTGCAAACTTTGTAGGAACAAACAAGGTTGGAAAACTTCCCATAAGGGTGCGACTAACTGAACTCTATGGAAGATAGTGTATATTTTGCACAAGATGTTTTATTGTTAATTTAATTAATGAACTCTGATAATAGAGATGTTTTCAAGATATTTATCTTACTCTTTCTAATTGATCTCCATATTAGGACATTAAATCCAGGTTGTTCTCTTGCTTTTATGGTTGTAATTGGAATTGTTTGCAAACGGTTTGTAGAAATATTTGATTGAAAAATGTGAATGTTATTTGGAGAAATGTGGATGAGAGGTTGAAACTACTTCCAAACACTTATTGCAAATAAAGTGTATTTATATGGGATATTGCATCTCCTTGAATTAATCCAAATATGATTATCCATAAGTAAACATAGTTTCAGTTTTGCATTCCAAGATTTTGTGAAAAATATTTAATGAAAAAGATTATTATTTAAGAATTCATTAAATTCATTAGTGAGCAGGTTCTAGGTATCTTCTACAAAATCTTAGAAATGGATTTTGCATGATCTAATTGAGTTTGATATTGAAAATTTCTTTTATGGCCAAGTTTTTGGGTATGATGATCTAAATTTGATCAAATGTGACTCCAAGCCATTTTGTTTGGTTTTATACCTACATTAAGGAAACCCATAACTATTGACTATGTGACCCTGATTTTGTGTCCATTTGTAAGATATGCAAAGCCAAATTCCATGATTCAAATTTTTTTTCTTGAAACACAAAACACCCTATGGGGTTGTTCGACTACCAAATTTATGGATAGGAAATTATAATTGGTTTCAACTTATCTCACATGTAAAGGTTATCAAAAAACAAGTGTTTTATTGCATTCCAAGATTTTGAGAAAAACTTTAATGAAAAATATTATTATTTAAGAATTCATTGAATTCATTAGTGAGCAGGTTCTAGGTACCTTCTACAAAATCCTAGAAATTGATTTTGCATGATCTAATTGAGTTTGATATTGAAAATTTCTCTTATGGCCAAGTTTTTTGGTATGATGATCTAAATTTGATCAAATTCGACTCTAAGCCATTTTGTTTAGTTTTAAACCTACATTAAGGAAATCCATAACTATTGACCACGTGGCCCTTATTTTTTGTCCATTTGTAAGATCTGCAAAGCCAAATTCCATGATTCGAATGTTTTTCTTGAAACACAAAACGAAAAACACAAAACACCCTATGGGGTTATTCGGCTACCAAATTATGGATATGAAATTATTATTGGTTTCAATTTATCTCACATGTAAAGGTTATCAACAAGCAAGTGTTTTATGCAGTGGAATGTATACCACTATTTGAGAAAAGTTCTAAATAAATTCATTTGTCAATTTTAACCCATTTTCCAAGTGTTTGATAAAAGTTTTTCTTTGGAAAGTATAGTGTAAACATAGGACGTGGATTTGATGGTTAGAATGTGAGTATTTATTTATTTATTTATTCTAAGTATTACTAAAGAAGTAGCTTTACTTATTATCCATAAATGAGGACAACCTTATTTTATTCGTTTTGGTGAAGGCGAGGTGACTTAATGACATAGGTTATGAGTATAGGTTACATGTGTTGCATTAAAGACTTACACTTGAAAGTAGAGTTTTCCATAGTGGATTTCAACTAAATATTATTTGAATTTAAATGTATGAAATCATGATTGGATTTTTATTGAAGTCTTCAATCAAGATTTTGTGTTAAGTCTTCATTGTTAAGTTTATGTAACACTCTTGATTACATAAACGTACCAGTTTGTATTAATACTTGAACTAGATTGAGAATGTTGTTTGACAATTATTTTGGAATTTATTATGCAATGGAGATTCAACTCATGAATGTAATGGAATATAAATGGTTTTATTATATTTTAGGGATGGGTGGAACTGTGGATCTTGAATATTAATAGAAGATTCATCTCTTCATTAGTATGATTAATCTTTGTTTGAAATTCATGCGACATCTTAGCATGTTTTGATAGACAATGTTTAATAGTTTTATCAATATGTATAATATATCTGATAATAAAGTCCTTATTACCCTTACCAAGGAACTGTATGAGGACTAAGCATCTCTCTAGTAGAGTTAGCTCTTCAATATAAATAATTAAAAGAATTCCCTTTAGGTGCTAGTCTTGGCTATTTATATGTAATAGTTGACTTAGTGTAGAGGGGCTCTACAATGGGGATCTAAATATTACCACAAAAAATGGAGAGGTGTGGAGTTCTAATGCATAAAATTCCATTGGAAAATTATTTTTCACATAAGCTTTAAGATATAGGCCTATGTGATGTTCTACCCTTACAACTAGTTCCAACTTGGAGGAAATTAAGGAATGGATAGAGCACCTATTAGAGGTTTTATTAGTGATATATCCAATAAATAGTTAGTTCTTCTATACCAATGAGGAGATCTATGGGTCTAAGCTTTATTGGTCCTCTTTTCAATAAAATTATAAAAAATCAAGTATTGGATAGAGCACATCCATATTCTTCTACAAATCGTGAAAGTTGAAAATAAAACCTAGTCCTTTCAAGTTTAACCATAAGTGGATGGAGAATGAAAAGTTTAAGAGTTTATTTGTGTAAATTCATGATCATGAAAATGGTAGGTAGTTCTATAAAGTTTCAAATTGCAAAGAGTATAAAATTAATAAAAAAAGGTGATAGTAGACTAACAAAAACAAAATGATTAAAATCCCCCAAAAGAGCTACTTGAACTTGAGGCCTAGATATCTCATTTATTTGATCAAAATGCAAGTGCGATTTTTTGAAGGAATAAAGGAAACTATTAAAATATCTTAAGGAGAATAAGAGGAAGTTATTGGAGTGGGAAGAAGCAAAGCGAAGATTGAAAAGTAGGGAAATATGGCTAGTAAAGGGGGCCAAGAACATTACATTCTTTTAGAACTATGCTAAATGTAGGAAAATGAAGATGAGGAAAGAGGATGGATCAAATACTATAAGGTTCAAGGAGATTGCATACCTCGGTGTAAATTATTTCCAAAGATATGTCAAGAGCCCTCAAGGACAAACATAACAAAAATCGTTAAAATGTCTTCATTGTTTCCTAGGTTTATTGATCAAAATCATAATGAAGAATGCTCTAAAAGTAACAGATAAGGAAATAAAAGAAGTTCTAGAATAATTTCGAAAGTCAAAGAGTCTAAGGCCATATGGAAGGATAGAAGAATTTTTCTTTGGTTTTTATGAAATGATGAAAGAGGATTTACTAAGGGTAGTGGATAAATCATAAAACTCTTGTAAAGACCTTGGATGTATTAACTCTAATTTTGTGGCTCTTACTCTAAAAACAGCAATCCAAAATCCAAAATTATTTGAGGATTACAAGCATGTATCCTAATGTAACTAAATCTACAATTTAATTTCATAAATAATGATCAAATATATTAAATAAAGCATTCTCATAATCCATTTCATAAGAGAATTTTAGCTTATTACATAACAAACATATCCATGATGCAATAGTTTCATAAAAGAATTTTAGCTTATTACATAACAAACATATCCATGATGCAATAGGAGTGGAATAGGAAAGTCTATATTCCATAAAAACCTAAAAGATGTTAGTACGGTTTTCAGAATATTAGACCTATGTAAGGATTAGGACATAGTAAGTTGGCTTTATTTAATAATATTAATGTTCATCCATATAGGAATGAATCTTTAGATGGTAAATTGGATAATTAAATACTTGTCTTCGATTTATTTTTCTCTTTATATAAATTTATTAGATCCCATATTCTTTACACCTGTAAGAGGCTTAAGAAATGGTTGCTCTATGTTTACCTTTCTTTTTCTTTTTGTAAATGAGTGATTAAGTGGGGAAGTTAAATAGTTTAAAGGGGAAGGAGCTATAAGTGGGATTAAAATAGGAAGATATTTAATTATGCCACATTTACTATTTATAGAATATGTAATATTATTTAGTTTAGGTATTGTAGGGAGCTAGAAGCATAAGGATATTATAGATTTAAATTGTAGGGAAACATAGATAGAGGTAAACTTTCACGGGATAGAAGCATAAAAAGAGAAGTACCTTTCAAATTCTTTTCATTACTGTAGCTTTCTTCAAAGATGGAGTGTCTTTGGGTTCAAGATTAAAACCTGATGATTATAAGTATAAAGACTATAATTAATCACATGATGTAATATTGAAAAGAGCCTCTAATCAATGATGTAGGTGGCTTTCAAAAAGGGAAAGTATAACCCTATTGAGATAAATATTAGGAACAAATATTATATATTGGCTTTCCCTAGCTAATATTCTAAAAGGAATGGTTGAAAATTAGGATGGAATGTTTCATCTTATTATGGATAGGAAAAAGAGAACGGGAAGGCATCCACCATTTGGTAAAATATATTAAGATAACAATGGCAAGGATATCATTATTTGGAAAAGGTAATAGAATTAAAGAGTATTATTATCTAGAATCAAGGTTCAAAATGAGTAATTTTGTTGGGGCTCCACGAATAGGAAGAAGAATGTTGCTCTCTTTTTGTTTAAGGAAATGTTACATTTAAGTTGTATAAGAACCAGGGAAGAAGAGAATGAATTAGTTTTATCCAAAAATAGTGTTTTTGGGAGATATACTTCTTAGCTAGGTTAGAAGGCTAGTTTTGTGGAAGAGGGAGGAGGGGATTATAAATAGTGGTGGAAGGCTATTTTGAAGTTTGGAAGTTAAAGGATCCCTTGAAGACATGGATATTTTTATGGATAACACTTGCTAACAAAATATTCATCTGGGACAATTGAAAAAAATAATATGGCATGGTCGAAGTAGATGTACTCTACGAAAAAATGATGATGAGCCAAAAAATCATTTTCTAATAGACTATTATTTTACTAAAATTGATTGAAAAGAAGCTTTGAAGTTGAAAGGTAGCAAAGGTTAGTGACAATCTAGCAATGTATAAATGATATGACATTTCGTTTAAGGGAAATCAATGAAAGAACATAAGGCTCTGTCATCTATAGTATTATGGGTTATATTATGGTTAGCCATCATTGAGATAATATTCCTAAATAAGGAAATCCTACCTATATAGGTAACCTTATATATTATATAAGATTATGAATGTGTTTGAAATCCAAGGAAGGAAAAATCATCAAGGAGGGTTGTAAGTCCGTATATAAATAAATCTATTTCTTGGGGTTACTTTAATGGTGTTAGTTAAGGATCCCGAGTCTAGGGAGACAAGAGGAGTACTTTGTTTAACGAAAGACGATACTATTAGTTTCAAAGGTAAAATAACTAAGACAACTCAAATGCCCACTATAGATAGATGATATTTGCAACTAAATAAATAAATAAACGTGGATAAAGTTCATATTTTGGGTGGTTCAAATCTAGTTATAGATTGGATCAATGGAAAACACAAATTAAAAGATATGACACTCGCACTGATGGAAAAAATCAAGGAGTTAAGATAAACATACTCTAAAATCTCATTTTATTTATAATTATAGAGAAATAAATCTTAGATTTGTTGAACTGTTAAACACGCTCTCTCTTTCTCTCCATATAATGTTTTCTAGGTCAGAGGAGGGGAAAGAAGAGGAAAAATAGATAGACACCAACATATATGATTAGGTGTTCTATAGTGAAAAGGTTAAATTCAAAAGGTGGTTGAGAAATGTGTAGATAGACACCAACATATATGATTAGGTGTTCTATAGTGAAAATGTTAAATTCAAAAGGTGGTTGAGAAATGTGTTTCTATGTTATCCAGGGATCAATTTAATCTTGTTATATGTTTAATAGTTAGAGTGTCAATGACATTTACATTTCTAGCCAAATGCACTATCAAGATTATTGGGAGTTTTTTTCTAGTGTAATTTGTCTTACATTTTTTTGGATCATTATGAACAATATTTTAGTGCTCAAAAACACATAATTTTAGATTTTGACTTGTACTTGAAAAAAAAACTTGAATTAAAAATAATTAACACTAGAAGATTCTCAAATTTCACCTGACAGAATTAGTTCTTTTAGTTATTGAGAAAGGTTATTGTGAAAATGTAAGTAAATTACTAATAAAAATAATAATCAAGCAATAATTTCAAGAGGAAATATTGTATAAATAAGGCAACATGTAGAAATCACAATATTAAAGTTAAGAAATTGTTTTTGGTATACTCGCATTCTTATAACGAATTAATAAATGAAATTTTATAAATGAAACATTAACTTCATAAACATAGATATAAATCACAATGTCAAATTTTTATAAATCATAATATGAATAAATGTAAGGATAGATCTTGTAAAATAATAAATGGATATACAAAATCCCACACCGGTTAGAGTAATTGGAAATGAGTAATTGAGATGAGAAGTTGTAAATGAAAGGTCAAGAGTTCAAATCCCTTATATGTACTTACTTACAAAAAATAATGGATATACAAAAATATAAAAAATACTCTTAGAATATAGGACAAATCAAAGTCATGAAATCTTCAACCTCAAACCTGAGGTGCATGTTATAAGTCATAATGTTAAATATAAATGTAAATCATAATATGAATAAATGTAAGAATAGCTTGTAAATAATAAATGGATATGCAAAAATTAAAAAAATTCTCTTAGAACATAGCACAAATCAAAATCATGAAATCTTCATCTTCAAACCTTAGGTGCATGTATGAAGAGAATAAACATGAACTATAAATGATGAAAGTGATGTTAGGTTTTTGTAGAGTGAATTAACCTATATTTGATGAGTTATTATTTGTGAAGAAATATTTAATTGAAATGGTAGAAAGTATATGTAAAAAGAAAAAGAAAAAGAATAAAATTTTATGTATATTAAGTTTTATAGTAAAAAATAATATATATGTTTTGGAATAAGTATTATCATTATTAGTGATTGGATAAGTATTATCGTTATTAGTGATTGTTGGTAGGGAGGATAACATAACTCAGAGTTCCATCTATAATAAGATTCCATAATATCCAACGTCTTTTATTGCATGAGGCAACATAAAGAAACGACAGAGGGGCCATGAAATCAATCATATAGTAATGTTTATTTTCGTTGTGCATGTAGACATATGTGGAATAGCTTTGTTCAATTGAAATTGCCTCGCTTGGCTATGGAATTTATAATGAATTTAATTAGCATAAGGAATTTTATTTAAAAATAAATGAAAATTCATAGAACAAAAAGGACAAAAAACTTGACATGTTTGACTTCGAAATCCATAATGAAATTGAGAGGGAAAATTCATACAATATAAATAGAAAAGTTAAATAAGAACTATCTACCTTCAAATGAGAGAGACAAAAATATCAAATGAGACTGGGCATAATAACATAATATTATAATTAGCAATGGTTAATGTAGATGTTGAGAGGGATATGCATCGCGATTTTCTCTGTATTTTATATTTTGAGTAAATGATTATTTGAGATATTTGTTTTTTGGAATGATATTAGTGGATTTTATGTTTGAATAAGATTATGTGAAATTATTAGAAATGTGTGATTGAAAATTGTCAATGTCTTAAGAAGATACAAGAACATAATGTCATCTTACATGTAAGGTTAAGTTTAGAGTAGTGCATGGAAATGTTGATGACAAACAATTTGTTGAGTATGTGTTATATTCTTTGCATGTGTGTGTGGGGATTGTCGTAAATTGACATTAAAAATGAGCGTTATCCTTTTGCGGATATGAGCCAAAGGCGAATTTGAAATTTTTGGGGCTATTTTTAAGTTTTTCCTTAAAATGTTTAATTTAATCTCGGTTAAGGGATTGGGGTCTATATCTAATCCAGGTTAATGAATTAGGGTTTTTGATGTTTTTTTTACAAAAACAGTTGAGAGATTATATATATATAAGGAATTGAGGTTACAACACAACAAAGGTAGAATGCTCCCACGGGAGGGTAGCATCCAGGACTCCTTGCTCATCGTTCTCAAATTTGAAGCTATCCCGAAAGAACCCTACTCTATGAAAGATATACCTCCTTACAAATTGACCAAGAAGAAAAATACAAAAACAAGACATAAAAAACCTTATAAGTAAGCTTAATTTGAAGTACCTTCTGCTAGACTCCATCCAGATTTTAAAAATTGCCTCTGCAGTCTAAGAGCATATTCCATCTACCATTTTTTCCTTTCCATTATCTCTCTTATACTCCATAGCACCTTCTACTGGAAAACACCGTCTACTGTGGTCCAAAAACATAATCCAAATGCCCACTTATATCCTGAATAAATCCAATAACCAAACTGACCATAGCTAATTGCCACCTACTGAATGATGGAGAAAATGAGAGTTGGGAGATTGCCAATGTAGTTCCACTTCCACTCTCCACGCGCCCCACAACAAAACCAATTATCATTTTGATTGACACATTTCCTGCCAAGGATAGGAGAATCGAGATGGGCTAATCCAGCTGAAAAATCCGATTTGCTGAGAATGTCTGGGTAAGCTGGACCCAAATTCTTCCTCTACGTGGGAGTGGTTAAGAAATCCATAAAGCAACAATGCAATTGCCACAGAATAGCATTGCAATTTCCAGAGAATAGCGTTGCAATTGCCAGAGAAACGGTCAGAACACCACTGCGCATGGGAGGCAAATGAGCTGTACCCATTCGAAATTGCCGGCTGCTAATAAACAGTGGTGAATAAATTAATTCTCAGAATAGTCAAGGGAATTTTTCTGAGAAGACTGTTTTTATTGTGAAAAATGATACGCTTGCAGAAGACATACCTACCGAATGAAACATATAGACTAATCCTTTATGATGGAAATAACCAAATCAGGGAATCCAACTTATACCTTTCATTTCTTCATTGTAGACAATGTCTCCATAATCTAGCAAGACTCCTCTATTGGCCGTTAAATCTACCTGCTTATTGTTGGTTCTCAAGATATGAAAAAACTTAATAGATCCGAACTCCCTTCCTAGACATATAAGGATGTGGTGCATTTTGATTGTCAATTTCTTGATCTTCTTATACAACAGTCTTTCCTCCCTAATGACCACGAGCGAGTCGCCATAGACTGCTATCTCCTCCATTCCACAACCGCTTGCAATCTCCAACCCTTTGAGAAGAGCAAGCCACTAAGCCCCATTGTTGGATTTCTTTCCCAATACCCAGGCAAATTCTTTTAGCTTGTTTCCACCAGGATCAAAGATAACACCTCTTGCCCCAGCCAGCCCTGGGTTTCCTTTAGAGGCCTCATAAAAAAGAAGGGAGTTATAGCCCAGGTTTAGTGTCCACCTAGCAAAACCTTCTTCACTCATTCGCAGTTTCCAATTTAAACAATTGAGTATTTTGGCTACCGTATGCCAGCTATTGGAAACAGATTGAAGGAGATAAACTACCCACACTCCTTCCTTAGAATTCAGTGGCTCATTACTAATATTCTTCATCTCTCTCATTGCTAAGGCTTCTAGCCACAGATATTTTGTAGCAAGCATTACTTTCCTTGGGCATGAGACTGTCCCTTCAAACAGTTCTTTGTTTTTGGTAACCCAAATACTCTAGCAGAGGTATTTAGGAAGGGGGACCCAGGCTCTTGTGAGATCCAGCTTGTGGAGAAGAGAGCCATGGTAATAGTATTTCCAGCAGGCAAAGAGATCATTCCAATTTGTTGGAAGGATCAAGTTCGTTTGCAGCTCATGAACAGCCAGTGACCAAACTTTAGTGGAAAATTTACATTTGAGGAAAAGATGGTCAATTGTCTCTTCTTCCTCTTTACATAAAACACAATGCGAAGGCCCTTAGATCCCTCTTTTTTTCAAATTCTCAGCAGTCATGATTTTACGGTGTGCTAAAACCCAAAAAAAGATGTTAATTTTTGGTAAACCGTCCTTGCAAGAGACCTTGTTCCAACTGTTGTCTACTTTGCTACTGTCTTCAATATTGGAGATTAATCGGTAGCCTTCTTTTACCGTATAATTCCCTAATTTACCCCATCCTTTACTATCCAAGAGCTGGCTATGAATAGGAGCAGAGCCTTGGAGAATAGAGTAGAGAGCATTAAAATTAGAGTTGAGGTTCTCGGGCACTTCCAAAGTTTTCCAACCATCCCATCTCCCGTTGTTTTTCCAAGAAGACAGATCATAGAGGGTGATAATGTGAAGATGATCTAGCCATGTCTTGAGATTAGAGAAGGTCACCAGATGGTCTACTGGAGAGACCAGCCCCACACGATCCTGCCAAATTCTAATCTAATTACCATTGCCAGGGTTCCAATACAACTTATTTTTGATGATATAAGACGCTTTCTTGCAAAGGGTCCAAATTGGAGACCCTTTTCCTTACAAAGGGAGATCATACATGCATCTTTTCCTTGCTCCTTTCATATATTTTTTTTCTTCTGAGAATCTCCTTCCACCAACCACTCTCACCAGAGACAATCCTCCATAGGATTTTTTCCCCTAAAGAGAGATTCATCCTTGCCAGATCTCTAGTACTAGTCCCACCATAGATTTTCGGGTTGCAAACCATGTCCCAATTAACAAGGTGAAATTTTCTTGTGCCATTAGACTTTCCCCCTTGCCAAAGAATTTTTCTAATTTCCTTTGTGATATCCTGCATATCTTTAATTGGAGCTAAAGAGATCACGCAAGAATAGATTGGGTAGGTAGCGAGAATAGAATTTATGAGGACGAGCTTACCAGCAGGGTTGAGCCATTTTACTCCCCACGAGGAGATTTTTTTATCTTCTCTATGATACTCTGCCAGTCAGCTGAAGTTTTTTTACCTTTGAAGATAGGGGTCCTGACATAGCTGAAAGAATTCCAATTGATCTTTCCTACAAAGCCAAGAATTCTAGAAATCCTTGCCATTGTCCTAGGAGGGCAGTTCCAAGCATAAAACTTGGATTTGATCAGATTAACCTTACCCTATGAAGCTTTTAAGAAGGAGGATAGAGCCTCATTGAATCTTGCTGCAATCACCATGGAAGCCCCACCGAGCAAGATTGTGTCATTTGTGAATTGGGTGTGCGTCGCTGCTTTGGTTCCCCTGGAAATATTTAGGCTTATTAGCTTCCCATCATCCTGAAGTGCTTGGAGCTTTCTGCTCAGAGACTTAGAAACTAAAATAAAAAGAAAAGGAGACAATGGGAAGCCTTGCCTAAGGCCCCGAGAGGCTTGGAAGAATTCAGCTGGTCTACCATTTTTTAGTGGGGCAATCCATGGACATTTAATACAGGCTTTGATCCATCTAATAAACCATTTGGAGAATCCAAACTTGGGCATAACTTCAAAAAGAAAAAAGTGGTTAACCCTATCGAATGCAAATGCCATATCAAGCTTGATTGCAATACCTTGTTGTTTTCTTTCCATGCTAGAGTGGATGGCTTTTGGGACAATGATGATGTTGTCTGTAATATGTTGCCCAACAACAAATCCCCCTTAAGACTCCAAAATAATATGATTCATGACATTCTTCATTCTAGTAGCTAGAATTTTAGTGAGAATCTTGTATGAAGTGTTGCAAAGAGAGATGGTCTGAATCTGTCCACCGAGTTAGGGATTTTTACATTTGGAATCAAGGACAGGAAAGAGGAGTTGGTTTCCCCACCAATTTTGTCTTTTTTCCTCATCTAGTTGAGCATCCTTCTCAGGTTAGCCTTAATGATTTCCCACGCAACACAGTAAAAGTTGATTGTGAACCCATCAGGGCCAGGAGCTTTGTCAAGCTGCAAGGACCAAATTGCATCACTGATCTCCTGCTCCGAGATTGGCCTCACAAGTTCTTCATTCTCAACATCCGTGATTTTATATGGGATAACCAATAGAATCTCAACTTAAGAGATGGGATTCATCTCATCTTTGTCTGTGTAGAGGTTTCTGAAATGTTGAACAATGTGCTTCTTGATTGCCTCTTTCCCTTTGTCTTTATCTCCATTGTTGTCATACAACTCTTTTATAGTGTTATAGCTTAATCTTGCTTTAGATTGCTTATGAAAGTAGTCTGTATTACTATCTCCCCCTTTCATCCATAGTTGTCTGGATTTCATCCTTAATTATTCCTCTTCCTTCCTGGCAGCCCTTAGCATTCTCATATTCAACTCTTTTTCTTGATTTAGAGTTAGTAGAGTCACTTCTTCATCCTCCATTCTACCTTGGAAAGAAGTGAGATCATCTTGGATTTTTTTTGTAAAGTAGGCCCTTTGAAAGAAAGTTTAGCCCAGTTTTTAAGAGCAGGGCGAGTTTATCTTAACTTGGACTCCCAGATATAGCTTGCAAATCCGAGGATCTTAGTTTTCCAATCCTCTTGAATGATTTCCAGAGCCTTAGAATCCTGCAACCAGAGTGGATTAAAATGAAAGGGGATAGGGACCAACTTTTCAGAGAGAGTTAGGGACAAGTAAATTGGCTTGTGATTAGAATAAGCTGAAGGGAGGGTGAGAGAGGTCGGGATCAGGTCCCTGTCTATGAAGGAGGAGCTAAACAAAAACATGTCAATTCTAGAAGTAATATTGCTAGGGCCCACTCTTTTATTGCTCCAGGTATATTTCCCATTATTGAGTGGAAGATCCATAAGATCTAGATCAACCATCATATCTTCCATTTTTTCTCCAAAGGGGTCCCTTATGATCGAACCACTCCTTTTCTCCAACTAGGACTTGATGGCGTTGAAGTCTCCAACAAGAATAGAGTCTTTCCCTTACAAGATATCTCTCAATGAATTGAGAGAGTCTCAAAAGTCCAGCTTATCCCTATAATGTGTTGGCATGTATACATTGCAAACAAAGATTGACTCAAGATTCTCTCTGAAAACCAAATCAATGAGAAGCCAATGATTGGTTCCCAAGACTAGATTCATAGCATATTTTTCCAGAATTATAGAAGGTGGCAATTCCTCCAGAAGCTCCCTTGGAGCTTATTGCTTTCCCATGATAATTTTTCCAGTGAAGCCGAGATAGGGCCATTACCCTGTCTTCGAACAACTTAGTCTCTTGGATCATCAAGACATTTGGCTTCTCAGATCTGACCATGTTTTTAATTGCTTCGACTTTAGTTGAGCTCCCCAGGCCTCTGCAGTTCCAAGAGAAAATATCATTATTTCTTTAACGATTGAGGTCCTTCTCGAGACCTGCTATCCGCCCTTGATCCTCTGACACTTCTAGTATTTTGTAGTGGCTTGGTTTCCTTGATACTCATCTGTCTTTAGATATCAAGTTCTCTTTCTGCTTCCTGTTTCCTATGATGCATGTGTGTTTTCCTTCCCTGTGTGGATGGAGGTGGGGCTTGATCTGGAATTTCTTGTGATCCTAGTGAAGAGGAATGGACTGGGGACTCAACCCTTAGATTAGGTCTACTTTTCTTAACCATAGCTACCCAAGATCCACCTAGGGAGGAAGATCCTACAATGGTATGCTCTACCCCATCTGCAAGGGTATGCTTTGTCCCATCTTCACCAACATTTGGAGGTGCACTTGGTTCTTGGTCTCCACCTTCTTCCAGTTCTTCACCCTCTGGGGTGATATCTTCTATTGGGATTTCTCTCTCTTCTGTTTGTAGAGGCATGAATGGATTGTTATTACTCACCTCCTTGGTGCTTGTGACATTCTCCTTAGATTCTCCTGAATCATTGGGAGGATTAATTGATGCCTTCTTTCCTCTGTTTACCAGCTACCAACCTCCTTCTTGACTTTTCCCCGGATCCTCTATCACATCTTTAGGGAATTTTTTGACAAATGACCATATTCATGGCATTTTTCTGCACTTGAATGGGAGCTGTTCATAATCAAACTTGTGCAGATATTCCCAACCATCCATGAACAAGTTCACTTATTTCGACAAGCCTTTCTATAAATCGACTTCTACACATATCCTTGTGCATGAGAACAAAGGCTCTTTTGGCTCAACCTTGTCAATGTATTTACCAAGGGAATTTCCAATGGCTTGAAGGGCCTCATCATTTCAATAGTTCAAAGGGAGCTGAGGAAGCCATACCCACACCGAAAGAGTTGAGGGGGCATCCTTTTTGGGTCAAACGATAAGGTCCAACAGTTTAGATACAAGCCTCTCAGTCCCATGAAGTAAGGCCCGCTCCTGAAGATGAGATCCCTGTCATATTTGTTCTCATACAAGAAAACAAAATATCATTTTCTGCAGAAGCAATGCTACAAGCCACTGTAGATCAAAGGAATCCAGTTCTTCGAGATCCAGAGTTCCATGGATTTTGGGGAAGGCCAGATCCTAGTGAACTGGCCTATTAGAACCTTCTCACTCAAGGCAAGAGCCTTCATTCTTGAAGCAGCTGACATGATATGAATGCGGGGGGGGGTGCCACCCTTCGCACAAAACTTGAGGCCTGAATTTTAGAGACCGAAGGTGGAGAGGATTCAACCAGGGCCCGGAAAGCATATTCTAAGAGTCATTTTCTCTCCTTTAGAGAGGGATATGGAGGATCCATAAACACAAGATAAGATCAGACCCTTGCAAACCTGATCTAGTCAAGCCACCGTTAGGTCTTCCCTCAAACACCAAATCTTCAACCTGCAAAAATGAAGAAGAAAGCCCTAAGTTGCAAATGCAGCTAGCAGCCTGCTTCCAAAAGGCCAGTCACACCCTAGAGAAGGGGCTGCAAACCTCACACCTCACACACCATGAAGCCCTGTGCAGCAGCCTCATGCTCATGCTCACACCTCACGCTCCTAGGAGCACATCCACAATTTCTGTGTTGCCACAAGCTCAATTAGGGTTTTGGATGTTGTGAAATACCTACATATTGTATATTGAGTGGTTAATAATCATAATGAAAAAAATAGAGGTGTGGCTCTAAGGTTTGTCCGTCTTTCCCTTTAAGGCTTTCTAGGGTAAATCTCTATGTATTGTATGTATTCCATCATGTATTCTCTATTTTGCTTAATAGCTTGTATGCATAGCTTCTCTTCACAGGTTTAAAACTTACACAAATTTTCCATTCTTTAGATGATAATGGAACTTAACTAATGAAGATGATGAGTTATTGGATTAAATGTAAGTGTTTGAAAAGGATGGATATATAGTACTTCTCTATTCAAAGATGGTTATTGATGATGATTACAAATGGTTAATTTGAGGAAATGATTGTTGTTGATGATTGAAAATGATTTACTTGATTGTGGATTACACAGTGATCTTGGGTATCTCAAATAAATAAAGATGGTTTTTGTCCCATGGTGCTCTTAGAGAGCTATAACCCCAAGTGCACCTTATAATATATAATTGTTGATATTATCAATTTACAATATAATGGTAATTCACTTACCCAATTTACCATATACTTACTCATTATGGGCATGTGCTCATAGGGGGTATTAAATCACCACCACCTGCCCAACCGTCTTGGAACCCCACCCTCCACCTATCTTGGAACCCCACCCCCCACCTTAGAACAACACTAACTTTGATGTTCCTCTTTCCAATAACAAATCGATGTATTCATAATTTAACTACACCTATAACAATTGTCAACAAAAAAACATGCATGTTACATCCATTTTTAAGCAACAATTATACTTTTCATATGTTTTTTTTTTAAAACCAGATGTATTCATAACAAAAAAGTACAATATTCAATCAACTTAATACTTATATGTATGAATATTTTTTTATTCCACAAGGCTACCACATGTGAGAGTTCGAATCATTATAATTTTGAACACATCATCCTCAATCCTAGTAAAGATACAACATGAATATCTCATACCAGATTCATTCAAGTTACCTCATACTCACAATAACTTACCTTTCTAGGCTTAGGAATCCTATTCTCTGCTAAATATTAATTCTAGCGATCTATCTTTCCAAGGCTTTCACATGCAAGAAGAGTTTTAACATAGGGTTCCAAAGTCATTTCAATGGCCTTCTTTGGATCTCGTGCTTACAATAGGCATAATTTGACTTTACTAGCTAGATCCACCATTTGTGTCATAAACACACATTTATGTGAGTTACATCTTAGCTTTCAACCAATTTTGGAAATACTTATTGCAATAATCATATTTAAAATAATATAGGAAATTCCACATTATATTTAGCTTTCAATTATGTAGGAAATAGCCCCCCCTTCTTCATAATGACTTACTTTCACTGCCATATATCTAAAACATCCCTTTCTGTAAATTTTTTATCTTGACAAATCTTTCATGTAGTCAAATAAAACATGACTACTGTAATATATATACCGGGTCTAAATTAGATCTGAATATTATCTCCTATTGTTGATATTATTAAAAAATGAATAAAAAAATGAAAGTTGATGCAACACTTTCTTTGACTATGAAAGACATATAGAGTAATGCCAGGAAAACTAAGAATCACAGAGGGTTAGGGGATGAAACCATAGGACAATTTTGGATACTGGGGGTTTAAATCCCTAAGCACTTGGATGTTGGGACCTTTTAGGTTTCGAGCATCAGTTATGCTGAAGTATACTCCTAGGCTTCTAGGTGTCAGAACCGATGCAAACCGAGATTAAACAATCAATTCCAACAAAACAAGGATTATGGAAGGATAATGTGAGTTTTCAGTCACTTTTTAGGCCACAAATATCCATTAAAACAGGTTCGGAATAGTTCTAGACAATTTGAAGGTGTTTGGGAAAAAACTAGTAATTTGGCCTAGAGAAAGTCTGCGTAGAGGATGCCACTCAAACGTTGTAAGAACTCAATGAATTCTTAATATGTGAGTAAGGTTGGTTTTTGGGGTGAATTTATAACCTACATAAAATTACATAATGCAAATTGAGTTTACATATCATACATAGCATCAAAAACTGTAAAACTAGTCAATGAGCATGGGTTATAAAATAACAATGAATTTCAAGTCTATCTTTTATCAAACTTGATACTAATGATTAAAAATGTTGATGATGCTTAGGAGGATGCACACCTGATAGTGGGATCCTGGTATTCCTTGGGATGTCAAGTTTCCACCCTTGACACTAGTACATGGATACTTGCAGTTGGCGAAATGGAATCCAGGCATACTTTTGTCTGAGGAGTTGTCTTAGAGGGAATTATCATTAATGGGGATGCAATGCAAGTAATGGGACCCTAGAATTTCTTGTCTTTGGAGAAGCTTTACATGATGGCTTGATGGAGCAAGTCAACCTTTCTTCACATGAGTTCATCTATGTGGAATCATGTTCTAGTTCTCCTACACAGGGGATACTTCTTTGGGTGAACAAATTTTGCAGCACCCTAGATTACTTCTGCTTGAGGATAAGCAGATTTGGAAGGGCAGGGATGTGATGTCCCTTCCTTGAAGGACATTGAAAGTGTTGACCTTGTTAAGTGCCTAGGGGTTAAGAAGTGAATTAAATCAATTATACCTAGGGAATTTTGGTTATTTAGAACTATGGAGGAATGCACTAGGGTAATTTATAATTATGATTAATTTTATGCAATTATTTAATTAATATGCAAAATAATGACCTGTGGGAATGAGTTTCCATGTCAGGAGTTCGCATTAAGAAATCCATCTTGCCTAGGATGAAAAATAACAACTGTAAAAAAGACTGGCAAAAGAAATCTGTCAGAAAAAGACGGAAACTGTCAATATCAAGGAAAAGTAGGCAGTTTCAAAATAAAAAAAGTGGAGGAAAAGTAGTCAGTGCAAAAGTAGGAAACTTTGGTCAAGGAGGGCGCAATTTCCATTTTGGTGAAAGGATGCAAAAAAGGAAACATCATCAGTCATAAAGAAGGCAAATTTTGCTTAAGTAGGAAGAATTTCCACTTTGGGTTGAGTGATACAAGTAGGAAAACAACATCTTTAGGCTAGACTTGCTATTTTCCTCAAGGAGGGTGCATTCATGGATTAGGGTTAGGGTTTGCAAGTGGGTAACTTGCTCAATATCTGGATGAATTTATAAAAAAATAAATCAAGTCTATAAAAGAATGCTTCCAACTCCATTTCACATTTTTTGATCATTAATGTTTTGTTGTTGAGTGAAGTTGAGCTTCAATTCTGAGTGACGAGCCTTGGTCATCTTGGGTGATGCACCCCAAGCCTCCATTCTCTTCTCTTCTCTTCTATTCCACTCTTCAGTGAAAACCAAAGAGAATCAAGGAGAATCTATTGAATATCAAATTCGAGCTCTGATAACATCCATCTAGCCATGGAAGTCGATCTCTAGTGAACGAAACTTCACTTATGCTCTCATATCGGTGCCAGGTGTGAGTTCCAAGCTTCCATTTTTTGGTCTTCGGAACCATTGAAGGAGATCAGATCCTCAAATATTCTCTTAATATTCTCATATCCACATTCATGTTTTTATATCTATTTTACAGTAATAGTTCTGTCCAATAAATCCATAATGCTAAACTTTTATGAGAGAAGTCTCCCAATTCCCATTTAAGGGACCTTTTGTAGGTTGTATGCATTAAATGTGATGTAATTGACATGATAGGAATAAATAAGTTATATTCTGCATAAAACATATCATATAAATCACTAATAATCTTTATATTCATGTCTGATAAAATACAAAACCAAAATTTATCTTCATTTACTCACCCTTTCTCTTTAGCTAGTTAAAACTAACTAGTTTTACTGTTTCCACTACTATGAGAGTTATGTACATTCATTTTTCATTCTGTAAGTTTTTATATGTTATAAATTCACCCCAAAACCCAAAATAAATTACATATTAAGAATTATTTGAGTCCATACAACGTTTGATAGGCCTCCTCTGCGTAGGCTTTCCCCATGCCAAAATCCTAGTTTTTTCCCTAACACCCTCAGACTTCCTCAAACTGTTCCAGATTTGTTCCAAACCTGTTCAAATAATATTTTATGCCTAATCAGTGACTGAAAAATCACCTAATCCTTCCATAATACTTGGTTTATTGGATTTTATTTCTCAATCTCAGTTTGCACTAGTTGGGACACCCAGAAGTCTCGGACTAGACTTCAGCATAGCTGATGCTCCAAACCTAAAAGGGACCAACAACCAGGTGCTTAGGGATATAAAATATCAATTTCCAAACATATCCTTTGGTTTCTTCCATTAATCCTCTTCCACACTCAGTTTTTTGTCATTAATGCCTATGTTTTTCATTGTCAAAAAAAATACTCAATCACTTGTAAATTATTTTTTTGTATTTTAATTATATCAGTAGTATATATAATATTATGATCTAATTTAGATAAAGGATATTACAGTGGTATCATAGAAATTTCCTCCACTCTTGTGGAAATTAATCTCTCAATGAAGAAATTTTGCAAAACACTAAGTTAAGTTGTAGCTATGAGGCTCCTACCAGTGATCAAAGAAGACCTTGAGAAGTATGAAGAAGAAGAAGACTATGAAGAGCCCTCATGCAGTACCTCAGGTATATTCAGTAGGAATTATGTTGATGATTTCTTGCTTCCATATTTTGATGAAGTCATATGACATAAATCTACAAGTGTTGTTGGCCAAATGTCTGGTGGAAAGAACTCTAAGGAATCCTTCGAGTATTTCATGAAATTCTATGCTTTAAAAGAAGAGATAAGGGAGGTCTTATATTTCCAATATTACTACTATCTAGAGATACATAAGTTATTCAAAGATCCATACTGTAGGTCAAGCATGGAAATGATTGCACATATGGTGGATGAAGTATGTAAGAAAGTGGGGACTAGATGGTTGCCACTTGGAGCCAAAATAGATAAAGGAGAAGAGATACCTAAGGAAGAGCGCAATCCATCACAAGAATATTTCCAAATATATGAATAACCCGAAGAAAATCCTACACTTAGTTTTGTGGAAGAGGAAACACAAAGGTATATAATCAAAATTATTATTTATGCACTAATTAGTATATATTGTAGCTCTTTGAAATACCCTCCAGTCCGTATAATGAAAGTGATTTAGACAAGGGTGATTCCATAGTTGAAGATCTACATTTGGAGGAGCACAAGGCACTCCAAAATGACTTTGAACATGCTAGAAATACAATCCTTAATGATGAGGATTATGGAAATGAAATAGAGGAAGAGATTCATGAGGTGGAGTGTAAGTCACTGCAAGGTGACTGCATGGGAGAAGCAAGTAAAGATGAATGCACTTCCAACTTCTTTGTGGGTGATTCCCATATCACTGGTAAGGATGTTGGTCCATGTGAGGGAGGTGAGACATGTTATGGAAATAGAAAATTTTAGGGGCGAAATTTAGCCCATGGGCAAAATTTAAGGAGTTTGAAAATTTGAAAGGGCAAATTTTTGTAAAAAAACTTATAAAATAAAAAATAAAAAAATTAGCCCATAATTTTTTAATAAAATATTAAAAAAAATATTTAGCCCAACCATATTAATGAAAAAACATGAATAGAAGTTCATTCGTACATTAAAATTCTAGATAAAAAATTTATTCACCCCGTTTTTTTAAGGAATGAAGGTTTATGGAAGGTATTTCGCCCTTTATCCATCTTGGAAAAATATCTTTACAGTTACATTCGACCTGAGTTTGTTGTTTGAAGGATTTTTTTAAAGCTAAAATTCGAACATTTCATAAGCATGGATGGTGCAATTATAATTGCATCACTATATAATGTATGTATTTCACACCGTCCCTCCTAACTAAAGATGGACACATAAATATCTCGCAAAGCTAAAGATGCTCACATAAATTGAGTTTGATTGGAATTTTAGAGTGTGCTGCTCTTTACATAATTCGAAATGAAGGGGTTGATCCTGCATTGCTCCAGGAAATGCTAAGAAAGAGAGGCAGTTAGCTTCCTCCCGTTGCATTCTGTGAAATAGAGGAGTGTCCAGCAATGGAGTATGATGTTGCATTATGTATTTGGAACTAGAGTTCCCCACTAAAAAGGTGCTAGTGGTCATCAGGTCTAGGGCTGGCATAAAAATTCCCTTGGTTCCCTATATGCCTCAACTAAATATTTATTGTCTAGTGGAAAAATATATTTCTTGGAGCCACCCTAGTTATAGAGGGGGCTCTCACATTAGGGGGTGGAAGAAATGACTGATTGGGGGAGTCCCTTCCTTGTCGTTATAATCCAAAGCAAGTTCTCTATTTCAAAAGGTCCTAGGTAGTTCATATACATAATCTATCATGCCATTTAAAAAGGTTCCAATTCATTTGTTCCATCTCCTTGAGGAAAAACAACTAGATACCACATCTGATGATGGGTGCTTCCCATAGATTAGGTAATTTGTCTGCCTTTATTTGTACCTACCCCTTCCCAAAAACTGATTGGTCACATGCATGGTGTAATAATGACTTGCTTCTCCTTCCCTCTCTCTTTCCAACATGCTTCTTTTACTGGAAGGGAGGGTATGTTGTATGATCGAGGTGGGCCTCCAAAAAATTGCTTCCATGACGCTTTTAAAATGGGTGTTGTTCTCGCATGCTAGAGACAACAATGGAAAAAAAATGAATTGTGTGAGGTTCAAATTAAGGATTCAAACCCAAGTCTGGATGCAAACCAATAGTACCCTCTTTTACCACCTTTTATTTTGGACTAAGATTAATAATGAATTGAAATTGAAGTTGTTTTTTTGTAATTTACATGATCATTATTGAGTGTTTATTACAATTGATATAATGAATGTTTGTAGGAAATGAATACTGTAACTCAAGAACGTGATGATTTCATGAGACAACATGATAAGTTGTAGAAGAATCAGTGAGTATGTTGTCAAAATGAGAGGGAATAGGTTGATATCACAAGATGAACTTCTAATTAAACTCAAAGTTTGTTACATACCATACCAGGGTTATATACATTTTCATTATGGGCATAGATCATTTGAATGCATGGCAATAAATAGATATAAATGCATAATGATGAATATTGTCAAAGGTTTTATATTAAAACATTAAAATGTATGACTAAAGATTCGAGACTCCATAATCATATCCAGAAACTAAATACAGTTTACATGATGGACTGTGAAAATATATATACTTGTTATTATTGACACATTTTTCGACCTAAACAACACCTTTTATAAAAATATATATATATATTTGTTCTGCATAATCATTAGGTTGGACATCTTTTATAAATTAAATTATGATGAGAAATTGAACGACTACGTGTTATAAATCTAGAAAGGTTAGACATCCTTGGTTTTGTTACGTTAAGTACATGTTTGTATTTTATGAATAATCTACATATCAAGATTTCAAGTGGTCGAAATCTTGATTTTATGAATAATATGCAGATGATCACTCTTTGGGTGATGTTAAAATTCGAACATTTCATAAGCATGGATGGTGCAATTATAATTGCATCACTATATAATGTATGCATTTCACACCGTCCCTCCTAACTAAAGATGGACACATAAATATCTTGCAAAGCTAAAGATGCACACATAAATTGAGTTTGATTGGAATTTTAGAGTGTGCTGCTCTTTACATAATTCGAAATGAAGGGGTTGATCCTGCATTGCTCCAGGAAATGCTAAGAAAGAGAGGTGGTTAGCTTCCTCCAGATGCATTCTGTGAAATAGAGGAGTGTCCAGCAGTGGAGTATGATGTTGCATTATGTATTTGGAACTAGAGTTCCCCACTAAAAAGGTGCTAGTGGTCATCAGGTCTAGGGCTGGCATAAAAATTCCCTTGGTTCCCTATATGCCTCAACTAAATATTTATTGTCTAGTGGAAAAATATATTTCTTGGAGCCACCCTAGTTACAGAGGGGGCTCTCACATTAGGGGTTGGAGGAAATGACTGATTGGGGGACTCCCTTCCTTGTCGTTATAATCCAAAGCAAGTTCTCTATTTCAAAAGGTCCTAGGTAGTTCATATACATAATCTATCATGCCATTTAAAAAGGTTCCAATTCATTTGTTCCATCTCCTTGAGGAAAAACAACTAGATACCACATCTGATGATGGGTGCTTCCCATAGATTAGGTAATTTTTCCCCCTTTATTTGTACCTACCCCTTCCCAAACATTGATTGGTCACATGCATGGACTAATAATGACTTGATTCTCCTTCCCTCTCTCTTTCCAACATGCTTCTTTTACTGGAAGGGAGGGTATGTCGTATGATCGTGGTGGGCCTCCAAAAAATTGCTTCCATGACGCTTATAAGATGGGTGTTGTCCTCGCATGCTAGAGACAACAATGGAAAAAAATGAATTGTGTGAAGTTCAAATTAAGGATTCAAACCCAAGTCTCGATGCAATCCAATAGTACTCTCTTTTACCACCTTTTATTTTGGACTAAGAATAATAACGAATTGAATTTGAAGTTTTTTTTTTGTAATTTACATGATCATTATTGAGTGTTTATTACAATTGCAAGCTATGGGAAAAATGTTGCTTGATATAATGAATGTTTGTAGGAAATGAATACTGTAACTCAAGAACGTGATGATTTCATGAGACAACATGATGAGTTGTAGAAGAATCAGTGAGTATGTTGTCAAAATGAGAGGGAATAGGTTGATATCACAAGATGAACTTCTAATTAAACTCAAAGTTTGTTACATACCATACCAGGGTTATATACGTTTTCATTATGGGCATAGGTCATTTGAATGCATGGCAATAAATAGATATAAATGTATAATGACGAATATTGTCAAAGGTTGTATATTAAAACATTAAAATGTATGACTGGAGATTCGAGACTCCATAATCATATCCAGAAACTAAATACAGTTTACATGATGGACTGTGAAAATATATATACTTGTTATTATTGACACATTTTTCGACCTAAACAACACCTTTTATAAAAATATATATATATATTTGTTCTGCATAATCATTAGGTTGGACATCTTTTATAAATTAAATTATGATGAGAAATTGAACAACTACCTGTTATAAATTAGTCAGGTTAGACATCGTTGATTTTGTTACGTTAAATACATGTTTGTATTTTATGAATAATCTACATATCAAGATTTCAAGTGGTCGAAATCTTGATTTTATGAATAATATGCAGATGATCACTGTTTGGGTGATGCTAAATTGGAGCTTGTCGACTTGTTGCACGCCTTTGCTGAATGTGTTATTTTCAGTGTGCGCCATTCTAAAAAGAAATGGAAAAAACGTTGCTTATATGTCTAGTGGAGAATAAAAAATGTACCTCCATTACTGATTGATGTAGTAAGTAAAAAATGCACCTTATGCCCGATTTTCACTCAGTCCAAATGGAAATAACAAATTTTAGGCATGAATCTATATTTTTATTCCAACAATGTGTTTGTAGCTAGAATATAAAACTCTCTTATGAAAAAGGTGAAAAAAATGCTTTTGTTTATCTCGTTGGCACTGGTCTTTGCACTTCATCATCTCAAACATACTTATTTGTACGTTATGGATTAAACTAATGTCGATGCCGCTTTAGGTGAGTTGGAAGCTTACTACATTTTCATGCTTTAGTCTTCAATATTATTTGAATATTATTAATGTATTTGATGAGATTTATAGTTCAAATTCATTAGACTACTTGTCCAGACAGTTGGAGCATGAATGCACTGGTTTAGAAACACAACTGCAATTGTGATATTTTAAATATGCATTTTGAATCAGTTTCTCATTCGAAATTGTTTGTGAAAATATTCTGTGAGTGAGGTTTGGTTTTGCGGTGAATGTATAACCTACAACAACTTACAAAATGCAAATTGAGTTTATAGATCATTCATAGCATCAAAAACTGTAAAACTAGTCAATGAACAGGGGTAAGAAAATAACAATGAATTTGGAATATGTCTTTTATCAGACCTGCAACTAATTATTAATAGAGGTTTATTATACTATACTAAACATCAACAAGCTCATATATCATTATCATGGCCATTGCATCAATACCAGTGCATTAATCTTACAAAACTTCTCATTTAAGGAGCATAAGAATGCCTCTTTCATAAAAATTTGGCATTATAACTTTCTTGGACATAACTCTTATTGTATAACATAGGTCAAAATATGGAGAAGGAGTTGAGAAGCTCAGAAAGGACTTGGAGGAGCTTATCTCCTTCAATGGTTCCCAGGACTGAGGAATGGAGGCTTGAAACTAAAACACGACACCGATCTAAGAGCATAAATGAAGTCTTCTTCACTAGAGCTTGACTTCCATGGTTGGATAGATGTTATCAAAGCTCAAACTTGGTATTCAATGGCTTATCCTTGGTTTTCTATGGTCTGCACTGAAGAATAGAAGATAAGAGAAGAGAATGGAGGCATGGGGCACATCACCCAAGGTGGATGAGGCACATCACTCAGACTAGAAGCTTAGTGTCACTCAACACCAAAAAATTAATGATAAAAAACTGTGAAATGGAGTTGGAAGCATTCTTTTATAGAGTTGAGTGACTTGTTGAGCAATTCATTCACTTGTTGATCAAGTTACCCACTTGCAAACCCTAACCCTAATTCATGAATGCACCCTCCTTGAGTAAAATAACAAGTATAGCCTTAAGATGTTGTTCCCCTGATTGCATCACTCAACCCAAAGTGTAAATTCACCCTCCTTGAGAAAAATTTGCCTTCTTTATGAATGATGATGTTTTCTTGCTTGCATCATTTCACCAAAATGGAAAGTGCTCCCTCCTTGACCAAAACTTTCCTTCTTTGTGGATGCCTACTTTTCTTATACTTTCCTTCTTTTGACAGTTTCCATCTTTTTTATGACAGATTGCTTTTGCTACAGTTTCTATCTTTTGGGTCGAGTTCGTTTTAGCATTTTCTTGGTTTGCTCTAGGTTTCCATTTCTGAATGCCAACTCATGGTCCACTTGGACCCATGCGCCCTCCTTGTCACCTAGGGAAATTACAACTCATTTCCACATTAATTATTTTCATAATAATTAATTTCATACAAAATCAAAATTGGAATTTTAATCTATTACATGCCTCCATAGTATTAACTAATTAAAATTCCTAGGCATAATTGATTAATTCAAATTTTTAACCCCTAGGTACTTGACAAGGTCAACAATTTCAATCTCCTTCTAGGAAGGGACATTACAACTATTTATGCATACAATTCCTTCATTGCACATCCACAACAACCCATGATCTCATAATTATTTGATAATACAATCACTTTCAATTGTTAACATATTAGCTACAATGAAATATAGCATAAACATGCCTTCACACAATTGAATCAAACATATGTTCCAACACAACCACCACTTGCACACTCCAACTATATTATTATTATGGTGATTTGTTTGTTTTGTTTTGTGGGGTGCCTCCCTCCCCTTGCCACTATATTTATTAATGTTGTTTTTATTTTTGTTTGATTTAGTTGATTGATTAATTTATTATTATTATTATTATTATGCACCCTTACATCACATCGAATTCCATGTTATCATGTCATGTCTTCCATGATCATGAGATGAAAGGTTTATCTAATGTCTTGACACATCATCCAACTACCTCCCTAAATACTTATTTGACCATCTAGATACATTGTTATTCAACCCAAACACAACACTACACCCTTTCAATGCTCTTTAATGTTGGCAAGAAGGTTATAGTCTAGGATACTAACACATGTAGGGATACTATCTGACACATGTGCAACATTATAGACTTTCCATATCTAACAACATTGTGGCCTCTCACATGGCATTTGCATTCACAACATGATCATAAGTCTTGATTTTCCTTGGTTATTACTTCATCTCCAACATAACAAGACACAACATTTATATCATATGAATGCATTCAAATATTTTAACAATCTTTATGGGTTCAAGGTTTCCCTCCTTTACCACACCCCACCTAAGTATCATTCACATAAGTACATTCAAAATATATAAATATATAAATGTATGGTATCAAATCGTATTTGAAATAATTCTTATCTAATTTCTCTTTAATACATATGCAATATAATCATAACTAAATCCATGCCTCTATGGATTCCATCAACATCTCTGATACTACTTGATAAGTTAATGTCTTATGTAAACTTGCATAATCCTTTCACCAACCTCTTCATTATGACCTTCTCATCCCTTATCCCTAATCCACAAGGTTGATTGTCACAAGCATCAGTATCATTGGCATCTTCAAGCATGCGCTTAAGCATATTTGGTTACACAACCACCATTAATCACATTTAATTAGCATTCCATACTCATGGCATAAGCAGCAACATAATAATCTTAGTCAGTATAAAATATGACATAAATTCTCAAGAAAATCTATATGCACTTCACGTCATAATATTTCTCAATATGTCTACTAGTTCATATTCATTTCAACTATTTTACGCTCTTGCAATTTCCGACATTTCTATGTCTCAACTATATATATACATATAACACGTTTCTCAAGTTCAAGAAATAAAAACAATGCAACAAGAGACGAGTCAAGTAATTATCTCTTCAACTTTTGTTAGATAACATATAATTATGTAGCACAGTTAATCTATTTCATAACATTTCTATTAATAACACAATAGATCATTAGTTGTGATTTTTCATTACATGTATAAAAAATTATGCTTGCTACTTTTATAAAGGTACAACTCTACTTTATAAAAGAATAAAGGTTTGAAATTTTCCTTCTTTATCATGTCTATCTTTCTATCCATGATCACCATTTTCTACTACAAGAAATTCCTTAGCATCATGTAGCTTCAATTATCATTTTGCAACTTCCTTTCTTGTCTTGGGATTCCCTCAACTCTCATTTAGTTATAACAACAATGTTTGACATTGTTTTGAGCTACCTTAGGATTGTATTTATATGTAGCAATGTTTCTCCACTTTCTTGAGTGATATAAACCAAGACAAACTTGGCCATTCCTCACCTCCAGCCTATATTGGCATTACAAACTCACTAGGTGCTTCATTCCCTTGTTTAATCTTGCCCCAACTTTATATCTATTTAACAACATTTAGCACACATAATGCTGCAATTTATATAATTCCAACTTCATATAAACTCTTTGAAAATTCCACTTACATTTGTATCCAATACCAAATTTAGATACACTTCTCATCTATATTCCTTCTTTATCTTTTGACTTAGATGTAGTTGCAATTGTTATGTCCTGCATTGATTTGCTTTCGTTTTTGCATATTTGGAATGCAACCAATATTAGTTATCTTTATCGGGTGAAATCATGAATCTGGGTGTCTATTCCGTGCTAATAATTTTTCGAAATCCATATTCCGTAACATTTTGGCCGAACTAATTTATGTTTTCACCCGAAAACATAGAACTGTCTTTCGGCCGAACAAATTATTCAACCGAAAGTTACTTTTAACGGATACCGTTAACTTTAAAGTTAGAAAGAACTAGCTTTCTAACTTTCTAACTTTAAAATTAACGGTATCCATTACAAGTAACTTTCGACCGAAATATTTGTTCGGGCGAAAACCTTTAAATATTTTCAGAAATGGAATTCCATTTCCTTTTTTACTCTTCTTCCAATTTCAGAGAGATTGGATCATATCAAATACTTACAATTTCTCTTCACAAATAATACCATTAGTTTCATAATTCAATCTACTTTCTATAAATGTGAATTTTGTTGAATTTGGTGTGATCCACTAATTATATTTATTAGAAGGTGTCTGGATTGCTTCAAAATTTAATAGAATTCATTGAAATGAAAATTCAATAACTTCTTAAAGACACAATGAATTTTTTTGAAAAATCATGATCCCCAACATTAACGTGTTGTCTTCAAAAGGGTACTTTTAGTTTTTTTTGTTTTGTTTTGAACTGGAAATCAAGGAAGATGCTGTGTCAAACTAAACATGTCAGTTTTATGCTAGTTTTTTTAGATTGGTCCACTTCAAAAAATTCTAATAATTATTGCATGCGGCTATTGGATACAAACTTATAAACCGATGTTAGTACAATCTGTCTAGATCATGATAACATATTTTGATTTTAATGAACAATAGTTGAATAATGAATTAAAAGGTGTTTAAAAACATGGCGATTTATCATAATTTCATTAATTAATAACATACTATCAAATACTTAGAAAAATGACATGTTAAATGACAATAAAAAAACTCTAAAAAATAATCGATAGAAAGCTAACACAATTCTCTACAACTTTTGTTTTTACTACAAAATGAAATTCTAAATACAAATATATTTTTTCTTTGCTCGAAGTTCACAAACTTGGAAAGACAACACTGCTTTTCTCATTAACCCCCCAAAATAGAAACCTAGATTCATGATTTCACCCTATCTCATATCAATGATTCTCATTCACTACGGGAATAATCTCCTTAACATTGTAATATATTCAGATAGTGGACATCCATCATATGGAATTTCATGCCCTTATCTCCAATTGTGTTTCTCTAATTGTCTTTGAGATTTGTCCAATTCAAAAATTTGCTTTCCATTTCATGGGATAATTCTCTACAAAGTTATATTATGTCCAAAAACACAAATCCACACCATGGAGTGCTTTAACCCATCATTAGTAGCTTCCAAGTAAATTGAAGTTCATCCTTTTCTTCACATCCTTTATCCATATGTTGATGGTTTATATCATGTAAATATTCCAATCATACATATATAACTTTCCCACAAGATGGTTTACCTATCACATGGTTCATTCATCACATCATGCATGCTTTTTTTGGGGAATATATCCCCTAGCATATTAGGCTTTCATAACCTCCTCCTTTGCAATCCTCCATTAATTAATTTCCTTTCCTTGCTTCTAGATTTTAAATACTACATCCTTCTTTATGCATAATAATGCCACTATCTATTTATTCATTTGTTCCACGCTCACTATACCTTTCACTGTTTCTTTACTACATATAATAACTAACTATAAGGGTCATGACCCCGACAATTATTTTTCACATGTTGATATCTTCCATTCCTTCGCTAAATATTCTCTTGTGGCATGCAATAATCAACTTTAATAGCTAAGAGCTCCCATGGATCTTCCCTACCAAATCACACATATTGTTCATAATCAATACATTGTATGCATTTATATCAAACTAGATCTAGTATTTCATCATGATTAATCATGATTAATCATATAATACATTACGCAAGAAACATCAACTAACCAACTTCATTCAAGGGATTTATCCTTCTTGTTAACAAAAAATGCTATGATACTCTCAGTCTTAGTATTCTTGTGTATCAAGGTGGTATCAAGAGTTTTGTCATCTTTTTCCAGGTAATCCTAGGCATTCTTGGTACAACTTTCAACCTATTAGTTAATATGCATCTTGGGATACCATGATTTTATTGATCAAATTATGCCCCCATCGCCACCATGCAAGCACCATTATGAAGTTCTTTTTCCTTGGAATATCTCATGTTTCATTAACCTAAATGAAACATATTGTGTATAGATATAGAGTCTTTCCTTCATACCTTCATAGTTGCGAGGTGACGTTGAGATACATATTTAATTTTGTACATTGCATTATTCTTTGCAAATTCAATACATCTAAAATTATTACAAAACATCAAAAGGACACTTCACTAGAGTGACTGTATACATCATGTTGAATAGTAACCAATTGTTGCATTAAAAAGAAAAAAAATTGTGCAAAGTTGTTCTTGAAATCAAATTTACACTTTGATAAAATTTGGAACCAAAAGGTCTCTTCTTGGCTAGATGAAATCCAACCATCATATGGGATACGGATCGGGGTTGTATTCGAACATGTTTTCATTATATTTCTCCCATTGATGCCATCTACCTTCCAACACATTCAACCGAAGATTTGTAAGTAAATCAGCAGAGACATTCGTCTCTCTCTCTATATATGATAAAATCTTATTTGATGAAACATGCTTGCAATACTATTTAGTTCCTCATATAATGCTTGGAGTAAAATATTATTGGGAGGTACTTTCTTCCTCATCCGTTCCACTATTAGGAGTGAATCACCAAATGCTTGAATCTTTTGAGTGCCTTTGTTGAGAGATGTCATCATTGTCAGTTTAAGGGCCATCATTCTGCTTTATTATTGGAACAATGACCAAGACGTGACCAATACCTACTGCAAATTTTATACGTTGGTAATCCGAAAAGTAAAATACCCCCCTTGCTCCTCCCTTGGAAGGATGGCCTTGTGAGGCACCATCAAAGTAGGCCCAATGACCACTTTTATCAACTGACTCTTCAAATTTTCTTTTGATCATAGGGACTCTTTTAATCTAGGAGAATAATCCGAGAATTGTCAAACTTTTATTTCCAAAAAATTCAGGATCCATATTAATATCCTTAAATATTACCTTGTTTCTGGCAATCCAAATATGCCAAATATTTAGAAAAGGAAGAGCCTTGTAATCATCAAATTCCTTATTATCAATCAAAACCTGTAAATATTCCTCTATTGTTTTACCATGCCATGTAATATTTACACATGTAATGGCTAAAACATGATTCCACGATTTAGTTAAATAAGGGAAATGAATAAATAAGTGCTCAAGAGATTCATTACTTTTTTGGCACAATGGAGACCGGTTGGGTCCAATCCAGAAAGTCTTGATTATAATGTCCAAAACTGGAACCTTCTTGTTTATGCCTAGCCACATCATCAATTTCATCTTAAGAGGGAAGTTCATATCCTAAACTAACATCGCCCACCATGGGGGCTGAGGATGGTCATCTTCTACTCTGAGCACTTTATAACCTTCCTTTGGATTGTAAGTGCCACCTTCTATAATCTTGGACTAAACAATTTCATCATCCTTGTCTTGTAGGGTCACATGAGAATCCTTTAAATCTTTGACAAATATTTCCCAAATTTGTCTGTTAGCTCCATTTAGTTGTAGGTCCTCTACTCTCATCCAAAGACATGAACTTGATTAAGAATCTAAACCCACACCAATTTGACTTAGGAGAGTATTCCCTTGAGTGAGAAAGATTTCAATAACTTGAATATGTAGTTTGAAATTTGTTGTGCACCCAACCCAAGGGTCTTGGCGAAGCCAGACACTCATGTTATAACTCACTCTCCATTCAAGGCTAGATCCTATAACTTGAAAAGATTTAATCAAATCCTTCCAAGTAGAGGAAGCATTTTTCGAAACTTTCACATATAATATAATCCAATCTTCAATTGTGAGAGGAGAAACATACTTCTAGTGTATTAATTATTCCCATATACCCTTTCCTTTAATGATCCCATAGATACCTTTAACAATAAAATCCTATCCAAATCATTGAGGTTGTTTGAACCCCCAACCACCAATTTCCTTGGGAAAGGAGATTTTATCCCAAGCCAACAAAGCAAAGGTCTTATGATCATAATGGCTCTTCCATAATAATTTGAGACTCATCTTTTAGATATTATTCAGAATCCCAACATGGACAAAAGCAAGGGATGTCCAATAAATAGGTTGTTGTTGGAGGAGCTAGTCGAATAGCCGACTAATTAGAGATTAGGTTAGCCGCTTCAGGTCGTGTCGGTTGACCGAACCGACAAGTAGTTATATGTAACTATTTGCAAATCATATATATTAGGCTATTGAGCCAGATGAGAACTTGGTTCAGTTCTGTGTTTGTATGGACCCTCATGATATAATATAATCTGTTATTCTACATCTATGTTCTTATCTCTTGTATGTTATGTCTGTATGATTCAATGTGTATTATTGGTAACCTTCTATGATCTGTGAGATTACAACATTGGTTCTGTTGCCGGTAGTACATATCTGAGATGACTATAAGAAGATGATATCAGAACAGGAGATTAAGAACTAGTGGGAGCGTAAGATAGAAAATTATTTGCAGAATTACATGAGGAGAAACAAATTAACCACTGCTCAGGTGAAGGAGAGATTCTTCACTGAAACTCATGAGAATTTTGTAGAATTGGTACCCCAGCTTTTGAAAAAACTTCTAGATGAAAAAGATAGAAGCAACTAAGGAACAAGAGCTGCTAGAGAAATTGATTCAAGGGGGACAAACAAAACTGTCAGAGTCGTTTGAAAAGATCACAGACGAATTCTGCGAGGAGCAAGCCATAGAAGAAAGAACTTCGGTAGAAACCGTTCAGAAAAAATTCTATACAGACCTTACCGAGCAGTTCCTGTGCTCCCTACCTACCCTCCTATTCAAATTCCTGATAGAAAAAGGAGTGCGTCATATTGTAGAACCTCGTCCGTTACTGCACAAACCACCACCAAATTATAATTGGGCAGAGAAACAAAAAAAGTGGGAGAAATTCATTGCCAAAAGGGAGTAGGAATATTTCCTAAACAAGTAAACATAACTATTTGAGCTTTCTAAAGCATCGGGTAGGCTATGGGGGGGTAGTTGGTCATATGTTGGGGTAAAGTGAAGAGGATTCTAGTCAACTAAAAGGAGATACCATCACTAGTAATGAAAAATCAACCTAAAAAGGAAATCGAACGAACAATGACACACAAAGGTACGACGAATTTATAGAAAATAGAGAGAGAGAAGAGGTTGAAAAGAAGGGAAGAAAGAAGAGAAAGGGCTATAACACTGCAAAGAGGAATGAATACTAGGGTGACAAACCAGGAAAGAAATCTGCTAGAGTCGGGTCATGACCGACAGGAAGAAGGTGTGGATGAAGAAGCATCACCCATGGAAGAATACTTGTGGATAGAGCAGCGTGAAGCTCTCCAAATAGAATTTCCCCAAGAAATAAGACCTCTGTTTCCAATGAATTCGAGTACCAAGATGTAAGCCATTGTCGAAGAAGACCTAAGACTAAGAGCTAGTGAGTTTTGTATATGGAGCTGACTAGATGATGAGGTAAATGATGATAATCATCTAGTGATCTGTCGACCGGAAGAAGGAAACTGGGTCACGCTTCAAGCATACCCTTCCAATTGAAGTATCCACTTACTTTACCTGACACATGAAGGAGCACCCCCCCTGCCGAATACAACTTTGGAAAATACAAAAGAGTCAGACCTGTAGACAAATCAGTGCAGTTGGACATCGATAGGAAAGTCGACCTGAACCGACTGCTTGTCGGAGAAGAAACGACAAACAAAATGACCAACGGGAATGAAAGTTCTGTCGACAACAGCTTTGCACAACGAGACAAGCAAAACATCCCACTACCCCCACCACCACCCCCACCACCGCCACCTCCTGGAGAAGATAGCGACAATGATTCTGAAATGGGTCATGCATCAACACATATCCCTATATACGAGGGTGATGAAGATCCTAGACAACATTGGTTCATCTGTGAGTCATCATGGGAGGCAAACCAAGTTATAGCTGAAGATCGACAGATGGCACAGTTCATCGGTGCCCTGAGGAAAAGAGCACTAACGTGGTACATGACCTATATGAGAGAACCCCTCAAGCATCTAAACTAGAAATTAAAGTGCAATTCTTGTCCTTCTTTAAAACTCCAGATGTAAAACATCTGGCAGCCAAAAAGTTGAAAAAAACATCACAAAATCCAGCAGATTCTATCCGAGAATATGACAAACAATGGAAAGACCTCCTCAGCCAACTGGATTACGAATTGATGAACAGCTATTAATTCAGTGGTTTCTTGCAGGTATATCTTAGAAAATCCGGCGACACATAAGTTTGGAGACGTTTAAAACATACGAAGATGCGCTTACCAAATATTTACAAGTGGAGATGGACGAAGATTTCCCAGCATATCCCACGGATACTAGACTGAAAGAACAGCTAGAAATCATGCAGAAATCATTGAAAGAGCTGAACCTTAAGAATCAGGATGTCTGGTGAACAAAATGCTCAACGATTGGACACGCTAAAGATAACTGTCGACAAGACATAAGTTGACAGGACGTTCGATTTGTTCAGACAAAGTGCTTCTGTGACATCTGCCAAGAACATGGAGAACACACAATGAAAGATTGCCCATATAACATGAAAAATGGCAAAGCATCTTGGTGTGCCATCTGTGAAGTAAAAATTCATGCCATGACTGGCTATCACTTAAACTTAAAGAACCGACAAAACTATCAAGCAGTCTACCAGACAAATGCAGTTGCGCAGAACAACGATAACAACCAGCAAAGCAATGATCAAAATGAACTGAATAATCAAAGATTTGAAGGCTGTCGATATGGGCGCCGGTTCGACAACCGTCATGGAGGATATGGAGGTCGAGGTCGATTCTCTGGGAATCGCGACAACCGACCACATCGGCCCATCCAGTGTTTTACATGCTATAAAGAAGGTCATCGATATGCGGATTGCCCATACAAGGACATAACCGATTTAAAATTTTGTACTAGTTTTGGAGTTGGTGATCACTCATTAGAGGATTGCCCTACTATGCTTGATAAAATCAATAAAATAAAAATGTTAATGTCTTGTCGTGCATTCAAAAACATGATGTAATTAATACGAAGAATCTGCATATATTAACCCAACAAGGGACAAAAATTGGGAGTGATAATCCACGCATAAGTAAAATTAAAAAAAAGAATGATTATCCTAACCCAGCTAAACAAAAACAATTGTATAATGACGCAACGAATATATTTAAAGAATTTTCTAGACAAGAAGAAGCTGATGATAGTCGACAAAGCACTGTTAAAGAATTAATACATTTAGTACAAGATGATAAAGCGGTATCTCAATTCATTGAATTATTGTATAATATGAAGCATAATAATAATACAAAAAAAAAAACAAAAAACATATGCAGTCTAAACCAAAAGGACAAAAGTGATGCCGACCCACTTGTCGACCTAGAAATCGAAGGATACCATGTTCAACAAGTTGTACTTGAATTCGACTCACAAGTAAATATTATGAATCGCGACACTTGGGAACAATTGGGTAGACCTCGACTATATGAGTCAGGAATATACCTCAAATTAGCCGACCAATGTCTGATCGAACCTATCGGAGTTTGGACAAATGTCAATACGACAATAAAAGGAATATCAACCAAAGTCGACTTTGAAATTATTGACCCTAAGGAAGGATTCAGTTCCTTCCCAGCTTTAGTAGGTCGACCTTGGGGAAGAAAAATGAAAGCATCAATATCTTTAGATAAATAAAGGATAAAACTAAAAGGGAATGGACAGAAAGTTATAGTACCTATCCATCCATCCCAAGGAGAACCTTGGATAGAACCTATTTATGAAGAAGTCAACATCTGACAATTATATCAAATACAAAATAATGAAGACTACACAGAACCCAATTTCTATGGTGAACTTCACTTAGGCAATCAAGATTCAATAGGATACAACTCAGATGCAGAATTATATGATTGGGAAGTTGAAAACTACAAGACACAAGCAAGAGGTTGCTGAACCATTAAAACAGTGCAGAAGAAACCAGTCCAACAATGTCTCTTAGTTTCCATCATCCCAAAAATATTCAAAATTGGTGAACATGAACATCTACAAAGCCTAGTAGAAACCTTCACAAGACAAGCCACTATATGGTAGGATACCCATCAATCAAGATTATAGACATGGACAACAGCTTCGACTTACTTTTTAGAAATATTTGGAGGAAAAAGGATAACTGAACAAGCACAAATACCTATGTTCATCCAGGGGCATGACCCACAAGAACACATAAGAACATGTGAAAAAGAGTGGAAAAGAATTAGGTATAAATATGAACGTACATGGCCACACCTGTTTCCATTGACGCTATCCAACTTACCAAATAAATGGTACAAGATGGAAGAAGCACGGGGTGAAACATTTCAATGGCATGAACTTAGAGAGAACTTCATCAAAGACTTCAGATTTATACCACAAAATGAAAAGTTTGTCGAAACTGCAAAACAAATCAAGGCGTTTATAGAACCGACTGGGAACAACACCCTAACACAAAATTATGACCGACCAACAATAACATGTAATAACATACAAACCAAGACAATACCACAGTCAACAAGACTACAAATGGAAAATGAAAATATGGAAGGAAAAAGCTTTCGATGGAAATTATACCATTCAGAAACAGCAAAACCAATTCACACAGTACTTAAAGTCTAGACAGTCGACAAAGAAGATACTGACCAAATGACTGCAACAGACTTTCCTGCTACATTTTCACAGTTTAAAGAAGGGAGTCGTCCAATCAATGAAACCAAAGCACCAGAATGGTTAGATGCCAAAGTGAAAACTAAAGAATTTGACATATCAAATGATGATCGACCAAAAATGGCAAAAATTGGTGATTACTGGAGTGAAGAACAAATAACCGAAATAGTAAACTTACTAAAAGAATTCCAAGATGTATTCTCTAGAGACTACAAAGATCTCAAAGGTCTAGTCCATGAAATGGGAGAAATGAATATCGACACTAAACCTGATGCCCGACCTATAAAGAAGAGGCCATATAAAATAGCTCATAAATACAAAGAGATAGTCAAGAAAGAGATTGATAATATGATTGCAGCAGGAATTATCTACCCTATTGACCAATCAGAATGGGAAAGTCCAATGGTTGTACAACCAAAGAAACATGACCTGACAAAGCTAAGGATCTGTGTCAACTTCAGAGAATTAAACAAAGTCACCTTAACAGACCCATTCCCAACACCCTATGCAGATGAAATCCTAAATGAAGTCGCAAGACATGAATTCTACTCGTTTGCAGACAGATTCTCAGGTTACAACCAAGTACCAATAGCTAAACAAGACCAGAAAAATACAACATTCGTATTTGAATTCGGCTCATTTGCCTACAGAGTTATGCCCTTTGGTCTAAAAAACGCACCTGAAGTATTTTCAAGAATTGTGGTCAAAACATTTCAAGAATATATCTACAAAAAAATGACAATATACTTCTATGATTGGACAATATACTCTATGCTAAAAGATCACTGCAAATGTCTAAGGCTCATGTTGGAACGATGCCGACAAATCGATCTATCTCTGAACATAAGGAAATGCATATTCTTAACTCCTATAGGGATACTATTAGGACACTTTGTATGCAAAGAAGGCATCAAAGTTGACTTCGCAAAAATAAAAATTATCCTCGACTTGAAACCACCAGTGAACCCAAAACAAATCAGGGTACTACTTGGTCATACAGGATATTACAGGAAATTTATAAGATACTATTCAAGTATGAACTATCCATTGGAAGAACTATTAAAAGAAGATCACGAGTTCAACTAGACAGATGAATGTAACATATCATTTGAAACACTAAAAAGGAAGATAGTAGAGGCACCCATTCTAAGGTTCCTGAATTGGTCGATCAAATTTCACGTACACATCGACGGATCAGGCCTAGCAATAGGAGCGATCCTAACACAACCAGGGGACAACGGAATGGATTACCCCATAGTTTACAGCAACAGAAAACTGAATAAGGAAGAAAGAAACAATTCAACAACAGAGAGAGAAGCATTAGGAATGGTTTTTGCACTACAGAAGTATCGACATTACCTACTAGCCAACCCTTTCATCTTTAATACTGATCACCAAGCATTAAAATACCTTGTAAACAAACCCTTACACCATGGGAGAATTTGTCGATGGCTACTACTATTCCAAGAATTCAAATTTGAAGTCGTTGTTAGACCGGGAAAATTAAATGTCAGACCCAACCAATTGTCGTGAATCGACACAGGAGAGGAGCCGACAGGAGTCGAAGACGACCTACTAGATGCACACTTATTTTGAATAGAAGCAGTCCCATCAAAATTAGAGGAAATAGCTCAATTCTTAGAAAATGGTCAAGCACCAGAGGGCATGAGCACGAAAAAGAAACAAATATTAGCTATCAAAGCTACACCATATAGCCTCATAAATTGATTTTTATATAAAATGGGCCTAGACGACATCCTCAGAAGATGCGTATTAGAACACGAAAGAGATAATATCATGTATGAAGCACACTATGGACCGGCGAGAGGAAATTTTCAAGCAGACAAAACTGCCAATAAAATCCAACAGTCAGGGCTATGGTGGCCAGAACTATACAAGGATTGTAAAAATTTTGTTAGCTAATGCGACAGATGTCAACGACTGGGTCGACCTCTGCCTAGTACAAAAATTCCCTTGATATCAGTAAACCCAAGTTTGGCATTTGAAATTTGGGCCATCGACTTCATAGGACCATTCCCGATACTAGCAAAAAGAATAAGTGCAAGGTACATAATAACTGCAGTAGAATATGTAACCAAGTGGGCAAAATCAGAACCAGTCGACACATGTTCCAGTGAGATAGCTACTAAATTTATCTACGAAAATATAATTACTAGATTTGGATACCCAATAACCCTAATCAGTGACCAAGGTTCACACTTTATTAACAAAACCATCAAAACACTAAAAAACCAGTTCAAAATTGACCACCGTCGTAGTACAGCTTATCACCGTCAGTCGAATGCAACAATAGAAGCATTCAACAAAACATTAACAAGGGGTCTAACAAAAATCTGCAACACCGAAAAAGATGATTGGGACGAAAAGATACCTGCAGTACTATGGGCTTCCAGAACAACATACAAGCGTTCGACCGACCAAACACCATTTCGACTAGTCTATGGCCAAGAAACAGTTGTTCCACTACATTTTCGACAACAAATACCTATCATAGCAGATATTCTACATGTCGATGTCGAAGAAGGAAGAAAGGACCGACTGATGCAATTAGGTAAGCTAGAAGAACACCGATTGATTGCTCTACAACATCAAGAAATCCAAAAATAGTAGCAGAAGGCTTGGCATGATCATAATATCAAAAACAAAAATTTGTTAGTAGGTGACCTCACCTTACTATACAATAGTCGAGTAAAAGGAAAACCTAAAAAGTTACATACATAATGGATGGGACCTTATGTTGTTAAAGAGATTCATGCCAACATATCAGTCTGACTAAGGATAATACAAGGCATAATATTTCAAAAACTTGGTAATGGTGCCCGACTAAAACGGTACAAAAATTAAAACAAGTTTAAAAAATAAAAAAGAAAAAGAGACATATAACGACCATAACTGTCAGAGAAAAACTAAAAAAAAAAAAATCTAAAAATCCTAAAAGCAACAAAATAGAACCAACACCCATAACCTAGGATGACAGGAAATAATAACCAGCGCTTTGAAAACCGACATCAAACCCATCGATATAACGCCATTGACCATTCGAATGATCGACATTGACCGACGACCTCGAAGGTCAAATCATGCCTTCATGACTATGGTCAGAAGGACCGCAAAAATCAAATCGCCATTAATGCAAACTCTAGAGACCACACTGGGCCATCACTTCCACCATTAATACATCCATTGATAGAAACGTCACCCGCTCCACCTATAAATATCGGACCAGAAAAAGATCATTCACCGTATTTTGAAGAGATAGAACAATTCAGCAGTTGGAAAATTGAGAAAATAGAACCTGTAAGAAAAGTTGACCAAGAGACCGACGAGATGGCACCAAAGCAAACCAAAGTTGCAGCTGCAAAAACAAAGGAACTACAATCAGCAGAAACCCCATTGATGAGAAGGTTAAGAAACATCAAGAATGCCAAGGTACAAGAAACTTCATTAGCGAAAACTTGGGCTGAAATCAAGGAATGGGCCTATGTTGACAAGAAACCGACACAAGCAACAGAGAAGATAAACCACAACTCCATTATGAACTACATGAACACACCGTTCATGGTGATTTTTGGAGGAATGAAAGAAATAACGGTAAAATTCATTATCAGCCAATACCACAATAGAAAAGTTTACTTCGACAAGCCAGTAGAAATCTCTGGTGAAGTCATATACAAGCTGACTAGTCTCTCAAACCAAGGCGTCCCAGTCCCTGTCGACATAAAATAAGGACTAGTAGAACGATTAATTGGAACACCATCAGGAAAAAATTCAAAAGGGCTAATGATCATTCAGATACAAGCCCGGATGCCACAAATCGTCGCCAAAATCATAGCAACAGGGCTCACCCCTACAGGACGAGGGAGTGACCTAAAGCTAGATATGTTAGAAGCGGTAGACACAATAGAAAAAAAAGGAAAAGTGTACATATGGGCTCAGTATGTCACCGACATGCTCAAATCTATATGCGAGAAGTGTCAGGAGTCAGCTGGAATCATAAGGTTCCCATCTTTGATAATCTGGATAGTGATGTACCAATTGTGCCCAGTCAAGGACAAATAGTTCCAAGAACAAACAAAATTCCACATGTGGAGGTTCAATCCATTTGCGCAGACTGGAACATTGAAAGAATTAGTAAATGGTAAAGTACTGTTGGAAAATTGGTTCCAAAACTTAAAAATCTATACGACCAGATTGAGGGTTCCTCAGAACATCCAAAGAATTCTGCCAAAAACAGCTCATATTCCACTCGAGCTAGACCACATGGCAGTTTGGTATATGCAGGGAGCAAAAGCAAAAGCAAAACCTCTCAACTATTACCCAACAGTCGAAGAGATCTTTAGCGGGCTAGCTCGACAATCAAATACAAAGTTATCAATACCAACAAAGGCTAAAGAAGTAAACCTAACAAATGAAGAACCACTGACTAATCAGGAGAAGGAAGAGGACTGTGATATCCAACTACATATCAGCACCTTCATGTCGGAAGAAACACCAACAGAGGACACCAACAGACTACAATTAACAATCGTACCACCAACAACCCAAATGGGAAGTACATCGACTAAGCAGCAGGTAACCAAACTAGCTGAGAAGACATTGAATCTGACAACCCAGAATACGCTATAACCAAAGACAAATCAGAAAACTAGCAAGGGAAATAGCAGCCGCAAGAAAAAAGGCAACTCAAGAAAAACGAAAGGGGAAGCGCAAGCTTATCCTCTCAGAATCAAAAGATGAAGATGAACTAGTAGCTACAGTCGTCGATATCATAGAAGATGCTAAAGGGAACGAAGTTTCGGTCGAGACGCAGTTCAGACGCTTTGTCGAGTCGGGAGCATAGCAAGGTCGACTGAAAAAGGTAAAAAGTACAAACACTTCAACGGCTAAAAACATTGTTGATTTAGTTTCTACACCTCCACACCCATCTCCAACCCAGATTACATAGGAAGACAATCCACAGATACCCACCATAAGCCTAGTCGACATTTGCAAAGATGCTATGCCAGAAACCCTAAAAGAGAGGTTCGACCAGGACGGTGATTCCCAGGCATACATTGAAAAATTGCTTGAACTACTCACGTCTATTCAAAGGATTACTTCCAAATGTCCATTGATTGAAGCTAGTGGATCAAGGCAGCTCTTCCCCCAACAACCTGGACAAATACCTCGGAAACCAAGATCTATGGGAATTATCAAATCTACATTCTTGAGGAACCCCGACAAGACATCTCAAGTTGTCACAAGTCTCACTTAATCCTTTATCCCTGTTGACATCCCACACTCTCCATTAGCCAATGAACCAGCAAGAGATGTGGAGGAAGATAACCTGGAATATATCAACTGGGAAATCGACAACCTATTCTTTGACGACCCAAATGATTCACCACCACAAGTCGATGACCCAACTGACAATATCCCTTCTACACCAATTACACCTAACCATTCACCGTCTCCACCACCACTTCCCAACCCTAAACCATATGTACGAAACCCTGAACCATCTGAACCAAACCCTCCATATACACACCCAACTATAGAGCTCACCCAAGAAAGTCAACCATAAGTTCCATCGACCATTGAATATCAGCAGCCAGAAAACCAGCGACAAGAAAATCAACCACAGGAGAATCCACCACTTGCAGATGCACAAGCACAACAACAGACAGAACAACATAAACACAAGAGAAAAAGAGACATAAAGAAGAAGGAACACCAAAAAGAATCACAGTCGACAATGGTCCACATTAGCCAACTTGGGTTGACCACTACAGTCAATGCAACAAAGCTAAAAGATAGAGAGTTGGGACAACTCTTAGAAACTCTGTCCACTGAAGCAAAAACAAGAAGCTAGATCAGACACAAGGAGCTCGACAACATTGGGAATGAACAAGTCGAATTCCTGTCAAAATGCAAAAACTTAGCTCAATCTATAATACCAGGATTGATGGAAGCCGAAACCGACAAGCCACTAGAAAAAGCATATCAACTATTTGAAAGTGTGGTGGCGACCCTACAAATACACATACAAAATACAAAAGAAGATAAAAAAGAAGAGACATCTAGATTATTAATGCAACAATACACAGCATTCTCATAAGCTTACAAAGTGCTGCAAGACCACTTGGAAGAATCTGTCATTACAGAAGAGGTACTCTGGGACTGGCCTACTTATTATGGACAAGTATTTCAGCAGACCCGATAGACTCAAGAATAGATTCAAGCATTGGAAAAGAGAAAAAGCATTGAAGAAGCACTGCGAAATAAAATACAAGATCAAATCGTACTGGAGACAACCAAACTACAGAGACTAGAAAGACAAGCACACCAGTGGGTGCAACAAGCACTCCCAAGCTTGGAGAAACTGAATACCATCTGCCCGCAGATGAAAATACTACTGGAAACAACAGAAGAAAAATACCAATTCATGGCACTCGACATGGAAATAATAGCATACCTTTCCATTCATGAGAAGATGTCAACTTTATCAAGCATCACAACATTCACCATCAACATCCAGAAAGTACTACAAAGTTGGATAGAATTTCAACATCAACTGGCCGTTACAGTAGAAACAATCATTGAAGTATGCATACAGAAGTGAACAACCATCTGATTGCATAGCCCATGAAAACAAACAATAAAATAACTATCTCAGACAATAAAAAAAATTTGAGTACCTCCCATGTTTCTTCGGGACGAAGAAAGATTTTTTTCCTGGGGGAGATGTTGGAGGAGCTAGTCGGTGAGCCGACTAGTCGAATAGCTGACTAATTAGATATTAGGTCGGCCGCTTAAGGTCGTGTCGGTTGACCGAACCGACAAGTAGTTATATGTAACTGTTTGTAAATCATATATATTAGGATGTTGATCCAGATGAGAACTCAGTTCAGTTTTGTGTTTATATAGACCCTCATGATATAATATAATCTGTTATTCTACATCTATGTTCTTATCTCTTGTCCGTTATGTCTGTATGATTCAATGTGTATTATTGGTAACCCTCTGTGATCTGTGAGATTACAACAGTTGTGCTTCAAGGATTGATTTAAACAAAATTAGCCTTCCTCCTCTAGTTAACCATTTGTTACACCACATTTGGAGTCTTTTCTCCACTCTAGAAATTAACCAAGCCCAATCTCTTCTCATATAGTCATTTGGATTTAGAATAAATTCAAGATATTTCAACCCATCCTGAGCATCCACAACTTCAAATTCAAAACATCATGAATACTTTCAAAATCACATTGATAAATATTCAACATAGCTATGGAGGATTTCCTATTATTAATAGACAATCCATATGCTTCAAAAAATAGGTCTAAAATATCTTTTAACATGGTTATGCCCCTTAAGGAACCATCTTTAAAAAGGATAATATCATCTACAAAAAAATAGATGAGTTATATGAAGGATACATGCCACTTTGATTCCACATAGGGACCCATTTGATCTTGCTCATATCATGTCCCCACTAAGACCTTCTACCACAAAAATGAAAAGATGAGGTGTCAGTGGACACCCATGTCTTAATGCCCTACCTAGATTAAATTGAGAAGCATAAGCATTGATATGAACTGCATAAGACACATAAGTAACACAAGAGAAAACCTAATTCACAAAAGGTAATTTAAAACCAACCTGAAGAAGACTCCAATTGACTCTGTCATATTCCTTGGACAGGTCCACTTTGACAATAGCAACATGTAGTTTTTTTTTAGTTGAGTACATGATCTCCCAAGATATTGCAATGGAATCATGTATATGCATGCCTTTCAAAAAGGAAAACTATTCTTGGGATACTAAGGAGGAGAGGATATTCTTCATTATTTTGAAAATTACTTTTGCAATTATTTTATATGTGCAGTTGCATAGAGAGAGAGATGGGAATGTATTCCTCCCACCTGGTAACATTGTCCATCTTTGGAATCATGGTAATAAAGGTAGCATTGAAGACTCCCAAAATATTACCATTTCTCCTTGACTCTTAATCTACAACAAGAATAATGCATTCGCTACTTTGGGCTTGGAAGGTCGTTCTCTTATCAATGGGTATTCTGGACCAAGCTTTGGAACCAAAAACTCTTAAGTGAGAGACATTGGGCTTATGCCCATGCAGTGCTTTGAATGGAGTGGCCCCAACCATTGATTTATGAGGCACTCTATTCTACCAGTATGAAGCACAATTTACAACTTGTGCCCAAAGAGAAGGAGGAATATCCTTGGCATGGAGAAGACATGTTTCCATCTCCTATAGTGATCTATTTTTCCTCCTAGTCACACCATTCTGCTATGGCGTGTATGGAAATGAGTGTTCCATTCGAATCCCCTCCGATTCACAGTAATGATGGAACTCTCTTTAATGTACTCTCCTCCTTTATCAGATCTGATGGATTTGATCTTTTTCTTGAAACTATTCTCAACCATAGCTTTAAAAATTTTAATAATTTCAAAGACTTTTGATTTATTTTTTCATGAAGTCCAGTAGAACCTAGAACAATCATCAATAAAAGTAAGGAAAAAACTGCAACCATTAATTGATGTTTTGGTCATTCATCTCGCCACATCACTATGTATCAAATCAAGTATAGATGCAGCCCTATGTGCCTTCCCAACTTTATACCTCTTCTTTGGATGCTTACCTACCAAGCAACCAGAACATACTCCTTCCAGTAGCTTTTTCTGTGATTTCAATTGAGGCTGAGTTGAATGTAACTCTCTTGGGAGAGCCTATATGGGTCATCTGATAAACATACAACCAATTAGCTACAAGGGAGGGCACATAGAGAACATTTTTGAACTCACCATGCTAGATTTTAACTGAACCTCTTCCTGCTGCTGGAATTTAGGAGTCATCTCCCATGTAAATTTTAGGTCCTTTTGATAGTGTGAGGGTAGAGAAAGATTCCTCAGAGGAAACCATGTGGTTGGATGCCCCATAATCAATCACGTAGGATGTCAACTGAGTAAGTCCAGCCTTCAAGGCATGGAACCTCTCATGATCTTCTGTCTATGGTCCAAAATCAAACTTATTTTCTCCATGTGGAAGAGAAATGTTTTTTTTTAGGAGGCCTGACAACTGGTTGATCTGCTTCATCATACAAGAGATTTCAGGATGAAAACCCCTCATATAATAAATATGCTTTGTATTTTCAAAAATTTTATTTCTCTTGGATCCCAAAGATCCTTGAGAAGACTTATGACTCTCTCTAGGTTTCAAATCAGATGCTTTAGACTCATTCCCCTTGTGCTTCCCTTTATCTTGCACATTGGTAGAGTCTGTCATGAAAAGAGCTTGTTTTTTGGAAGTCTGGAGGACTCCCATCTGGACCAACTTTTCTTGCTCCTGTATTAAGGACTCGACAAAGCCATAAAGTGAAGGCATATTCCAATTGGGGATGGAATCTCTTCCGGAATGGAAGGTAGAGACAAATACATAATACTCATAACCAATTTTGCTGAGCATGGAGATCACAAGTTGCTCATCCTTTCTCTCTATTCAACACTACTTACATTGTAGTGCAAGAGACTTTATTTTGGTAAAAAAATGTTGTGTGGTCTCGAAATTACTGGGCTGCAATGATATTAGCTCATTCTCTAGAATATGTCCTCAAGGCTCATCTTGCTTACTAAAAAGGAATTATAGCTTCTCCCAAGCTTCTTTGGGAGTCTTCAATACCTCAATATGAAAGAGGAGGTCTCTGGATATGTGAGCACAAAAGAAGCTAAAGGATTCATCCAACCAGTTCAAGAACTTGTTCTTCTCAGCATGATGATGAGGTTCAGTCTCTTGGTCCATTGTCATCCTGTACAGGACAAGATTGCACAAGGAGACCTGCATATATGCCCTCCAATCAACATAGTTGAAGGGTGTGAGGATCCGGGGTAAGAAATATTGATTCTCCATCAATTCTCCTTCCAATCAGTCAATTTATTCAATCAAGCTACGTAGCACCTGTAACAAAACACTGCAAAAACAAAACCAATTCTCACTATGTCATAATCAAGCCTTCCCTCTATAAATGTACACTTTATCAAGTTCCTTCACACCCACAGAGACTTCTGTGAAAGAATACAGATTTAGCAATGCACACTTTGCGGGACTTACGTGGAAACCCAACTGCTTCTGGTGTACAATGGAGAGTGGACAAACTCGAAGCTTTCCTAAGGAGGCTCTGATACCATATTAGATATAATGTGCCATTGATCTTCAGGAAATGAGTACCATTAGATTTTAATTATTATGTAGTGTAAAAGGAATGAATAATACCCACTGAACAAAACAAATCTCACAGGAAACAAACAAGAATTTCTCAGAGTAATTACACTATAAACTTTCATTAAGTCCAACAGTATACAACAATGTTATAAATAATGGAATTCGAATCATGTGGATAGGATTCAAATCCACCAACTCAATCTGACTGCATGGCTAACTAGAAGTGTCTACAATCACTATCGGAGCTAACTAGCCAAGTCCAGTTTTCTAATCCAGTATCTCAATTAGTTATAATCAGTTAAACTAGTCTAACTGATGTGGTAGGTGAGTAGTAGGTGAGAATAGGCGCATATCCACATGTAACCATGCAAGATTGGTGCTAACTAAACTGGAGAACATCTAACTGAATGTCACTGAAGCATGACTAAGGTTGACTAGTCACCAATTGCCAACAACCGAAGGAGTTTAGCACCGACACTCCTAATGGAACCTAGATTGTAGGGATTGGTCTAGGAGGTGCATAAACTGATCCATGAATGTGCAATCAGTTGAATTTATCATCTATCTATGTTCCCCATATTCTAGTGACTTGTACATGTGGCCCCATTAGGCCAAGTGGACCCAATAGTACTAGTAGACCCAATAATAACTAAATGACTCCTAAGTTAGGCAAATATGATCTAATAGACCAGTTTGGAAAAGGGAGGATTATAAATTCTAACATCCCTAACCCTGTGCAATTAAGGGTCATTAAGCGCATTAAATAACCATGGAATAAGGATTACTTTCTCTAAGAGTCCCATTAATTGTTCTTTAATGACCATCTCTGACATCACGAGTTGCTTGATCCCTCGCATTAGCCATTAAAGACCTCCTCCCTCTTAACCTTTGAGAAACGTTGATAGGGCCTTTACGGATAACCCCAAGGCTTTATATATCCCAGAGGAGTCTTAATCCTGGTCCTTTCCCTCAAGAAATATCCGGAACCGCCTGGAGTGGATATGGATGAAACATGCTTTCCCGAGTCTAAAGGGAGAACCCTATCACCTTCAAAACTTATACTGTCAAAAATGGTTACATCCTTCAAGCTAGAACCTCATGAATCTGAAATTGAGAGGATAAAGCTAGAGTCTTCATTAATATTCATCAAATAGTTAGATCTTATGGGGATAAGAGATGGTAAATTCTGGATAAAATATCTAGAGGGAAAAGTCCCACAAAATCCTTCCTTCACCCAAAAACTCCCCTTACCATCACCCTTGATGAGGTATAAAGGGTCTCCCAAATAATTAATACCCTTATGAAGGAAATGAATGAAAAGATAATCCCCTCTGTTACTAAAACCATTAGATAAAGAACTATGCCCTAAAATGGGATCATGGTTTACACCCTAATGCAAGGAAACACCTTTAAAAGAACCCTCCAAGAACGGAAGGCTCGAAAATGGGGAATGAGGTGGATAGACCATATTCTCAATAGCTTTCTCATAGATAGGAGAAGGATAATCAACCAAATAAGGAAACATCAAATCAAATAAACACTAAAACATTGAGAGAACCTAGGATTTACAGTTACATGGCTAAATTGATTGTTAGTAAGGAAACCTTCTTCTGAGTTTGAAAATAGGGAGAAACCCTCATTTCAGCCACCCTGCACAGACAAGGAATTCTCCAACAAAACACTAGAACAATAAGAATGCTGATAAAATTTACATTTATAGAGCACATCAATATTAGAATGAAGGAAGATAGACTCATTTGAACAAATGAGGTTTATGATATTTCTCTTAAATGTAAATAGAAGCTTGTAACCCTGGAAGGGTAAGTCAGTCTTCTTCTTTTCCAATGCCATAAGCTCTAAATACCCTTCATCCATATGAGTCTTATTAGAAAGAGGAGAGTCATTCCCCAAAATACTCACCAGTGCCTTTTCTATAGGATTAGTTTACAGTGAAATCTCTGTAATATCCGGTAGAGAGAGAGAGAGAGAGAGAGAGAGAGAGAGAGAGAGATGAATCACATCAAACCATTGATTTCTTGTTCAGCTTCTGACCTCAAGACAAAGAAACAATATTCAACTTCTAGCCACCGACATAATCCTACTATCATGAAAAATGAAGTCCATCATAAGGAAAACCCCCAACAACTCCCCTATTTTTTTGAAGATGCCCAGATTCCATATTTTGAGGGGGATCCTTGACATATTCACCCATAAAATGTGTTTATGGGGACACATCTTATTAATTCCGAAAAATGAAGACCACCTTTGCATATTCAACAACGAGTGCTCCCATTTCCATATGCCCTCAGAATATTGAAGCTATCCTCGACTCTCCTAAAAACCACATCGAGCCATTCGCACGCCAGTGTATAACACTACAACATATAACAAAGCACTGTGACCTAATGCTATAGAAGCCATTTTTAGTATATTTCTATCCCCATGCACCTCCCAAGAAATGCCCAACCAAAGCATGGTTAACTATTGCAGTAATATTCAACATAGGTACATCTGTCCCAAGGGATAGACTTGCTAGGGAATATTTATGCTTAATTTTGTTCCTATAATGAGCTCCTCTGTCCTCTAAACCAGATATATAACCATTAGAAATACAAGATCACTCTGAGAAAGGCTAATAACCCTTTTCTTTGTTCTGACTGAGATCTAAACCTTCATAATGGTCTCAAGGAAGTCTATTTAAGCAGTAAAAGTTCTCAGGGTTTCCATCATTAATGTAGACTAGATTATACAGATTCTGGGATCAGATAATACCGATTATAGATTGTAACTTGGGTGGTTATTATGGTAGATGTCAAACCATGTGAGCATAAAAATGAATATGTCAATTATGAAACAATTTGACAAAGGATAGAATGTAAGCCTAGGATAAAAAGTAAACCTTGTGCTTATTAGTGCACATAGAATATGAAATCTCTATTATCACATTTCCAAACAAACAAATGTTCAAATAAAACTAAAACTAAGAAATAGATTTTTGAGAGGATGGCAGAAAATAACTTAGAGTAGTTCCTAACAAGGTATTCACATGATTGGTAGTTAAGTTGGAGAGTAAGAAGAGGACTTAATAACTATGATGATTTCCAAAAACAACTTTCACATAAATTATTAAAGAAAACACTTTTCTTATTTTAAAGTTATATAACCCCTAACTGCTACTTGCTTTAAAAAGAGAGACTAAAACCTATAAAAAAAATTCAATAAAATGAAAATATCATGAATCACATTATAATATATTTGGTTGGGAAAGCATGGGAAGGAAGATATTACTTTAATAATCAAATATTATAAGATAAATTCTTATCTTGTGTGCATTATCAATTGGTTTCCAATGTCCAAATCTATGTTTATTTCTTTTTTGGAGATTTTAAAGAAACCTGCTCCTTCACAATATCAATAAAATATGGACACTTACTAGAAAATTTAACACTAGTATAACCTTAAAACTAAATCCAAATACATCAATCCCATGTGAAGGAGGCATCTTGATCCTTCAATCCTACTTAAAGGAGGATTTTGTCCTTCATAGGGTTGCATATAATAATGATTTAGTATTTAATGAATCTTGATATATTTGTAATTACCCTAATCTCTCATGGTCAAAATCTATTTTATTAACCATGACTATGTCAAACATGACCACTATGGAAATGAGATTAATAAGAGTGTGACAACACTATTTTGAAGTGAAAAGTACACAATCTAATAATATCATTAAATTTTGTAATATGTTTTGTATCAACTTCTATTATAAAGCTCAGGTCAAGGGGTAACTTGAGAATAGTTGTACTCTACTCTACAATCTGGATGATTGTTTGTTTAGTTTGGCTTGTTGTTGTAACAACATAATGTTTGTTTAGTTTGGTTTGTTGTTGTAACAATGTAATGTTTGTTTATTTTGTTGTTGTAACAACATAAGCTCACAGTTAGAATTCAAATATATTCTCTTGTAAAATTTAAAATGTATTTTGTATTATTTATGTTAAAGTTAGGATATCATGAAACATGAATTATACATGTATAAGAATTTCCATAATACTCATATATGTATTAATATTCTATTATATAGCTCAACTTAGATGGAATACGTCACTAATTAAATATATTAAGTAGGTAAACCTCGTACTAAGCATTACAGTAACTATAACCCTTCTACTTAATCACATTGATGTACTCTGCTTATCTTATAGGTACCTAGTAGAGTAGTTTACGCAGCAAAGATTTAATAATTCAGTTGTGTTTACTCATAGTTAATACTACACCAGGTTAGTAGTAACATGGAAGCTCAGCTTACCTAGCACTATTGATTGGTTTTGTTTATTCCCTAATCAATTAAGATCCTTATTCCTATCATATTTAGACTGATAGACTTGTAGTAACAACTTAAGATAACATTGGTGTGATTAGATATGTTGTGCTTATTATTCTTTGTGACACTTAATGTGATTAGTGCAATTACAACAAGTAACAATGATTACGTAATTAGTGGCATAACCATATCCTTTCAAGTCGTAGTTGCAAGTACCAATTAGGTTAGATTGAATAGATGAGCTTGATTTGCTTGTCTTTACATTATCATAGCCTATCTCTGCATTATCATAGCTTGTATTTGCTTGTATCTTAATTTTCATAGCATGTCTCTGCATTATCATAGCCTGTATCAGCTTGTCTCTGCATTATCATAGTCTGTATTTTATTTTGAGTTTTATGAAAATTATCTAGTGCCAATTTCATTTTATTTTATGAATAGAATGTAGTTATTCAGTCCTATTCATCCATTTATTTATATATAGGGGTGATGGGAGATGTATCATAGGGCTTCATGATTGGATAAAGGTAAAGGATATTGCATGATGTCATATCATATGGTGCGTAACTGGGCGATATATTATACACTTAAAAAGAATATCCTAAAGGGGGATACCCGTGGGAACAACACAAATTCACATTGGAAATAGGGACAAACAATAAATATATTGAATTGGTCTTTTGTGTCCTCAAAAACTTTCCATGGCCTAAACTGCATAGCAATCTTACCGCCAGTATTCATTGGTTAAACTGCATTAGTTCATTGATGCTTGTCTTGATGTTTATAGGAGATATAGTAGAGATGGATCAAGATGACGTGTTGACTCATTCTTTGAGTCAAAGATGTACTAGGACATCTATTGAGACAAAGATGCCTAATACAACACATACGTCTACTGAAACACCTTCGAATGTTCGCTCTCAAATTTGGTCTGATACATCTAGAGATTCTAGCGTATTATATCGAGACACTTATACATGTTTAAAATTTATGCACATGTAAAATTTTGAGTATGCATGCATATTTATATTTGTTTTAAATCGTGTTCATTGATTTTACTAATTTTTAGCATTTTTTTTTGTAGAGAGACGACATAATAGATTGTCTCGTGAAAGTGTGCAAGCATTTGTATTTGGTCGCCTGTTTGATTCATCTCGTGACCGTTTTCCCTCTTTTGGTTGTCATTTTAGAGAATGACCAATAGCCAACCACATTTTATTGGTAATATATAGAGTGATGATGCAAAGGGAGGAGATGTTGAGGATGTTGTAAGGGACCAAGAGCAAGGTCATGCAAATGCTCAACGAAAGGGTCAAGGTCGGCGAAGTGTTACTTTCGAACAGGCGCATGGTTGTAATCCCACAACCATTTATCCATGAGATATACTCAACGCTCTTCCTTGGGAAAATGATATTGTTTCTGTCACCCTTGAAAAATGCACATCCCACCATAACAAATTGAGGGATGATATTGCTAGCTTGGAACTCTCAATTGAGAGCCGACAAAGTTTGCAAATACTTTTTGAATCTTTAGGAAATTTTATTAATGCCTATAAAAGTATTGGGCCAGCAATAGATTGTTTTATTCATTTGATGCGAACGAGGAAGGATCAAGTGATGGGTTTTGACAAGTAGGTTGATGTAGAGCAGATGATATCAAAAGAAGATGTCATTTCAATGTTTAATTTTAAAGAAGGACCGAAGCAGAAGATGTTAAAGGTGCAATATTTCAAGCACCCTGAGATTGCACACCATATATATGATAGATTCTTGGTAGCCTATGGTATATTTCCATGGAATGATGAAATGCCACACTATTTTGTGAGATTTTTTTATGCATAGTTTTTTTTAAACATGAATCCAGATTACACAAATGCTCCATCCAAATTTTATGGGATTGGAAAAGGTAAAACGTATGAACAAGAAGGAGCCTTTCAAGATCCATTGGTGCCTAAGGCTACACCTTGTTTGGTGCCTCAGCCATAAAGAATTGTTACTTTATGACCAGAGATGAAGGCAACCTCTCAGATTGGTCTAGAGGCGAGAACCGTTATAGGAAACAAATTACATTCTGCTCTAGTGGGGGTTTATGTGGGCATGAATCGACATAGAGCACGTGCTTGTTCTCGTGCAAGTTTTTCTTATAAAGATGATATTGAGGTAGATTCAATGAACCTTGAAGATGCCCAGGACTATGTAAAACGTTATCGAGATGGGTGGTTTGAGTTACTCCATAATGAGGGAGAAGGGAGGGGGGAGGTATATGAGAACTTTTATTTTTACCTCATGATTGTTAAGTCACGTTTTGCTGGTTTATCTAAATATATATATAACAATGATATTTAAAATGAACTCATTTAAATTGCAGTTCACCCAAATGTCGACTCTGGTGTTAACTTAGGGCCAATGAAAGAGGTACATTTGCATAAATATCTATAAACTTATGTGTTCTCATTAATGTCATGACACATTTTTCTAAGATTGAAGTTTTGGTTGTGTTCACAGATTATGATCCCTTCTTCTAGGACCATGGGTATTGGGCAGGGATAATTTTAGGGGCAAATTTTAGCCCAATGGGCTATTTTTCCATGTTTTTCTCCCAAAAAAACATTCACCATTTTGCATTTTTTGAGGCCCTGTTTCGCCTAATTTTGATGGCGTAAATTTTTTTCACCCTAAAAATCACCAAATTGTTATATAAACGATATAAAATCCTTGAAATTAAAATATATTTTGAAAAATATCGCCAATCATTTTATAGTTGGCGTTTTAAGAATTGGTAATATTCGCCAACATTTATACACTATTAAATAAGTATGTTTTCTTATAATCATCCCTGGTATTGGGCCCCTGTCATGATCAATTTTGGGAGACATTCCTAGTGTCTCGCAAGATATCGAGGTAAATTGCACATTTCAAATGTTTTAGTAATGATTAATGAACAATAGACATTTTGTTTAAATTTATTTTATGTTGTTTAAATTACATGTTTCAAATGTTTAAGCTTAATGATTGACATCTTAAATTTAAATTCATTTTATGTATGTATGAAAAGTTCAAGTAATGAAATTAAAATTGTAGGCCGGTAAACAGACTCTACAACCTTTCAAAACTTTGGATGTGGTGACCTCTTTGGGTGTGGAGCTCACCGAGGTATATTTATTCATATTTATTATTTTAAATTCCAATTGTATTTTTATTAAAGTTTATTTACAGTATAAAATTTATATATTGAAGCTTAATTAAATGGTGCATGTGTTATAGGTCAATCACAAGGAGAATGTGGATAATTATATCCATATAATGGATATTACATAGTTATATGTTTATATACTTGTGTTTGTTAATGAAATTGCATTAGAACTTTAAAATTATCATTTTAACTTATATATATATAGTTTTTTTATCAAGTTCAAATATAATTTAATTTTGTTTAAATGATTTAATTTGGTCAATTTTGTTTATATGATTTAATTTCATCATGTGATGCATATATTAATGTCTTTAGAATTAGTTGATGTTTATACAATATGAAGCACTTGTTTTTAAATGATTTTCATAAAGATATTATTTTTGGTCATTTTTAGTCATGATGTATAGATTTAATTAATGTTTTAGATTGTTTAAATGATTTTCCTAAAGATATTATTTTTGTACATGATGTATAGATTTAATTAATGTTCTAGATTTATGTATACATGTGGATTTGATTGGATATATGTTAGTTAGGAATGTTTTCAGTCATCTAGGTAGAATAATATATGATATTTGTAGAATATTCAATAAAATGCACTTTATACAAATGTTATAATAGAATAATTAGTTCGACTTATCAGGTGCTAAAAATCCTATCTTTTGGTTATCATTTTAAAGCTAATTCAATATTCTTTCAATATTTGTTTATTGCTTTACATAAGAAGATTATTATGAAAAGAGGATTTGCATGCTTTGTGTTAATATTCTCTTAAATATTGGTTTAGAATGTTGAGAATATTGGTTTAGAATGAAGTGGAATTTGAACATAAAGACAAATTATTGTTTTGTGTTAAGGTTAGATCTTGAATTATGTTTATATAGTTATAAATTTTAATGTGTCATATTTACCCTTCTAATAAATATTAATAACAAATTATTTGTTATGAATACATTGAAAAATAGTTTCCTTATAAGATAAACTCTAGGTGTATACTGTATAATATTTTTTAGGACACTATGGTCATCATCGAGTGCTTGAATTTTATGGTAAGACCACTTGTTTAAATAATATTAATAAAACAATATTGAATATAACAATAAAAAGAATAAAAGTCATGTTAGACACAATAAAAGTATTTTAAAACTCTTATAATCTAATTTGTTATTTTAGAAATTTTTATTGAACAAAAGTAACAATTATGGCTATCAACTTGATACATATCATAATGATAAAAAGTTATGGCCACTCAATACAATTCATTAATCAATTTGATGTACATATGTTCAACAATATAAGAACAATATATCATATACGTTTCATCAATTTGATATACATAAGCTCAACAATCTCAAAACAATATAATATAAGTTTCATCAATTTGATGTACATAAGCTCAACAATGTAAGAACAATATCATATAAGTTTTATCAATTTGATGCACATAAGTTCAACAATGTAAGAACTTGATATCATATAAGTTTTATCAATTTGACATGTACATAAGCTCAACAATCTAAGAACAATATATCGTATAAGTTTCAAAGTGAAACAGATCTCATAATTTGAATATTTAATAACACGTACTCAAGTGCATAACATTATAATTTTGAACAATACATTTTTAAGAAACGTGCATAAAAAATCATCAAAACAATCTAGCTAACTTATCAATAAGCACTCTATTTGAGTGTCACAATTATAAAACCAATCAAGATATCCAATGTAAAAAGTATGTATCATGTCCAACATGTTTCAAATTAGAAATAAGATCGTAAAGGAATGTCGTCTTCAATTATTCTTTCATGATCAACTTTTGACATCTTCCATCTTCTAGCTTTAATGTTTTTATTTGATTCAACTTCTATCAACTTTATGCGAGCTGCGCATACCAAATGACTATATTGGAAGCATATGACATCAGATTAATAGTCTTTAAAGTGAACGCCACTTTCAGTTTGATGAGTTTCTTAAAAAAACAACCTTTCAATAGAATTGACCCTCTTTCATATATAAAACCTTTGTCCTCATATTCCTCCAATAATTTCATGTTTCTCTCTATGCATCGCATCAAATAATATTTTACATTTTCAGTGTTGTCTATGGGTGCAACCACATCGAATACATCTCCTGCACATAAATAAGAACATTGAATTTGTCAAATTCATCTTCATTAAATCAAACAACTTTCACACACACACACACACACACACACACACACACACATACAATGCACACATGTACATATATATTTGACATTCAAGTAAAAAATATTTAAAATAAAAAAATGACATTTACTAAAGTGCACATAAAGTTAGCTTCTCTAACAAGATTGAAATTTCTTGAATCAAAATGTTGATGATATGAATGTTCAAAATCAACTCAAGAAGAATTTGAACTAGGTATGTACATATATTGTAAATTTGTTTAAAATGGAGTAATTGGTTTTTGTAAATGATTGTATTTTTGAAAATAATTTCCAAAGGCATATATAGATTTATGTCCTAATGTTGATCAAGATGTTGAAAACATTGATGAATCCGAAAATGATGCAAATATTCAATCCAGTAGAGGTATTTTCAACCATATAATTTTTTTTATAATTATGAGTCATATTTTTATGTTTCAAGTTAAGTATATTTGAAATATGCTAAATTAAAATTGAAATTGAAATATGTATAGGTGGCTTCATCATTGAAGACGACATGTTACAGAATGTTGATAGAGAAAAATTCGAAAACACAAAACCTTACCATATTGTACGATATCATGCTGAAAAGATACATGAACAATTTCTGGAAAAAGAATAAGTGACAACACAAGCTCAAATTGTGAGGTGTTTTTTAGTCTCCAAGAAGTTGAGGGAAGCTTGGTCATTATTGGGTATTCAAAAGAAGACGAAAGATTCAAAGGTGAAGAAAAATGTGTTCGAAAATATAGTTGATGCAATAAAATGTCACGTCCCCACCCCTCTACTCGATGGAGAGGACGCGACTAACATAGATGCTAGCTATCAACCTTGGGAAAAATAATCCCCATGAACATATAAAATAAAAATGCAGTGAAATAAACGACACACATATGCATAATTATCATGTCCAATTCATTAAACAGCAGAAGCAAATACACTTAATTCACATTCACAACATTTCACATGTTCATCATTTTCATTAAGTAACAATTACAATTGCAAAGATGAGATAGACAATAATACTTATCTTAACAGAAGCTTGTCTCGCAACCAGCTACGTCGCTGGAACGTTCCACCCAACCATAGGACATTGTGCTCATCAATTTCTCAGCAACACTGGCACCCCCAAGTTGGGCATGATTTCCAAAAGGAATAAGGGGAACACTAGCAGGCTCACACATAGCCAAGGTTACACAAAGCTCAGCCAAGCCAACACAATTGGGTTTATCAGGCTATACAGGAGCTGGAAAGGCTGACTGCTAAGCTAGTGAGCTCAATCCAAGAGATAGACACCTGCACTAGAACTAGCCTAACTTCTAAGACATCCACACACACCCAACACAAGGAAGCATCCCCTTCTCTGTTATACAGTCCCTCGGGCTATGCCGTCCCTTTTAGTGCTATTCAAGGGGTTCAAAGAAGGAATCCAACCCTCTAGCTCTGTCTTTGAGGCTCCTACACACACCAGGCTTATCAAGTAGGCTTAGACCCCATTTCCACTCCCAAACATAGTCCAAAGATGAAACAACTAGGTACACACAATAATCTAGGTTCTGGGATTGAAGGAAGATACACCACAGAGGTCAAATCGAGTATGGAAATTATTTAAAATGGGTCAGACTGTGAAAATCAATTTCTACAGTAGTTTATGGCCCTAATGTGGCCAAAACGACTCACAACATCCCAAAACCTGTGGAGAAGATAAAACGATCTCACAGCCTATGTAAAATGAAGAACACGACCCCCTTCCAACATGGAGGAATTCAGAAACACCTAACCCAGCCATGACAAGAAAAAAAATGTAGAACACGAATCTGCCTAAGGCCAAACTTCCTCCTGCATGAGTGTGTAATGTGTTCTCTGCCCACGTGAGGAGATGAATGCGATCTGCCTCGGGGCATGCGTGCAATCAAAGGACTGACAGTCCTACTAGAGATGATGTCTACCCATGCATTCATCCCCTAAGGGAAATAACTACCCAACCAACTCATGGGGAATTAATTTGGGTTGGTGAATAAGACAAGGGAAGGTAGTTGGTTTATATGGGTTCTCCTCTTGACACATGGATTTTCCCAAATGGCCCCAAAGGTTAAACATCCCCCCCTTATCCTTAGGAACCATGCCCCCCCTCTCTTTTAATGTTTCATTGACATAGCTGGTTGTGGGTATTTTAATTAAAATACATATGCACATGGTGTCCATAATTATAATGTGCCTGGCTAGCAAAAAATACCATCGGCATCAATTTTAATCGCCGAAACATAAAACGATAATCCATGGTGGGGCTTTTGCCTTTAGCTCCACACCACGATTAATTACAATATATACATCATATACATTTAATGCAGTTGGGGTCAAAACCGGGGTGTTACATAAAAACTATTGGAAAATCTAGAAAGAAAGATACTAGTGCTACACGTAGAACAAACAAGGATTATTTCATCTAGTACTAGACAAAAACCTTTGACAACACAGATCGCAAAAGTTATTGCAACTTCATGGAAAACATACATTTGTTGTCACTATCATGTTGAATTTGAATTATATTATGACACATTCCTTCGATTTGGTAAAACAATTTGGTCGAATTCACCTCCTTCCACAATTCGTGCATTTATATCTAAAATTCTACGTGAAAGAGATAGTCACGAGATATTTTACAACAAAAGATGTGTCGGTGGAAAGAAATGTGATCATTGTGGAAATCTAGCTTTATTCCACCATAAATATCCTATTGATATTAATGATCAGTCATTGTCAAATATAATAGTTGATTGGAAGAGATATGAATGTCACTTATTCCCACAATTCTACAAGTTCTACAAACGCTCTTTCGAAAAGGATAGATTTATAAGAAGATACAATCAGTGTTACAGATTTTTTGAAGAAGTTTGAAAAAGACATTTATAAATACATTAAACCTTAACATAGAGCACAATGGAAAGACATACAATTCAAACAATTACGTCACATTTATCAAGTAGGGAATATTTTTTCTATGATTGATTTCGCAGAGAATTACACATTTGAAGCACAAAAAGAAATGCAACGAAATTAATGACAATAATGTTAAACCTTGGAAACACAACGAATTTAATAAAACATGAAAAATGTCACTCGCAAGCTTTGAGGAGTTGGAATCAGAGGACATTGCAATATCGACTAATGATGATATAATTTCTGATCTCGTTAGAGAAGGTAACTTTATGTACACTTTAATAAATGTCATTTTTTATTTTAAATATTTTTTACTTGAATGTCGAATACATAAATACATATATGAAAATTGTTTGATTTAATGAAGATGAATTTGACAAATTCAATGTTCTTATTTATGTGCAGGAGATGTATTTGTTGTGGTTGCACCCATAGACAACAATGAAAATGTCAGATATTATTTGATGCGATGCACATAGAGAGATGAAATTATTGGACTATGATGACAAAGGTTTTATATATGAAAGAGGGTCAATTTTATTAAAGGGTTATTTTTTTCAAGAAACCCATCAAACGGAAAGTGACGTTCACTTTAAAGACTATCAACATGATGTCATATGCGTCCAATATAGTCATTTGGTATGCACAAATCACATAAAGTTGATAGAAGTTAAATAAAATAAAAAATTTAAAGCTAGAAGATGGAAGATGACAAAAGTTGATCATGAGAGAATAATTGACGACGACATTCATTTATGATCTTATTTCTATTTTGAAACATGTTGAACATGATACATACTTTTTATATCAAGGAAATCTTGATTGGTTTTATAATTGTTACACTCAAATAGAGTGATTATTGATAAGTTATCTAGATTGTTTTAATGTTTTTTTATGCACATTCCTTAAAAATGTATTGTTCAAAATTATAATGTTATGCACTTGAGTACGTGTTATCAAATTGTCAAATTATGAGTTTTGTGTCACTTTGAACCTAAATATGACATATTGTTATATTAGATTGGTAAAGTTATGTACATGTCAAATTGATAATTTACTTATATGATATCAATTTCTTACATTGTTGAGCTTATGTACATCAAATTGAGGAAACTTATATGATATTGTTTTTAAATTGTTGAGCTTATGTACATCAACTTGATGAAACTTATATTATATTGTTCTTAGATTGTTGAACTTATGTATATCAAATTGATGAAACTTATATGATATATTGTTTTTAGATTGTTGAACATATGTACATCAAAATGATTGATGAATTGTATTGAGTGGCCATAACTTTTTAACATTATGATATGTATCAAGTAAATAGCCAAAATTCTTATTTTTGTTCAATTAAACTTTCTAAAATAACAAATTCGATTATAAGAGTTTTAAAATACTTGTACATTATTCTTATTGTGTCTTGCATGGATTTTCATTCTTTTTATTCTTATATACAATATTGTTTTATTAACAAAATTTAAACAAGTGGTAGATTACCATAAAAAGTCATTATTCAAATTGAAGCACTCTATGAATTGCATTATATACACTAAGATTATTAACCAAATATAATCATTGATATCATGATTATCAAAGATTATATTTGGTTAATAATCTTAGAGTATATAATGCAATTTATAGAGTGTTTCAATTTGAATATTGACTTTTTATGATAAGACCACTTGTTTAAATTTTGTTAATAAAACAATAACAATAATGAAAAGTCATGTTAGACACAATAAGAAAAATGAAAGTATTTTAAAACTCTTATAATCTACTTTATTATTTTAGAAATTTTATTGAACAAAAGTGACAATTATGGCTATTTACTTAATACATATCATAATGTTAAAAAGTTATGGCCAATCAATACAATTCATCAATCAATTTGATGTACATATGTTCAACAATATAAGAACAGTATATCATATAAGTTTCATCAATTTGATATGCATAAGCTCAACAATATAATATAAGTTTCATCAGTTTGATGTACATAAGTTCAACAATGTAAGAACAATATCATATAAGTTTCATCAATTTGATGTACATAACCTCAACAATGTAAGAACTTGATATCATATAAGTTTTATAAATTTGACATGTACAATCTAAGAACAATATATCATATAAGTTTCAAAGTGAAACGTATCTCACAATTTGACAATTTAATAACACGTACTCAAGTGCTTAACATTATAATTTTGAACAATACATTTTTAGGGAATTTGCATAAAAAATCATCAAAAAAATATAGCTAACTTATCAATAGTCACTCTATTTGAGTGTCACAATTATAAAACCAATCAAGATGTCCAATATAAAAAGTATGTATCATGTTCAACATGTTTCAAATTAGAAATAAGATCGTAAAGAAATGTTGTCTTCAATTATTCTTTCATGGTCATCTTTTGACATCTTCCATCTTCTGACTTTAAATTTTTTATTTGATTTCTATCAACTTTATGCGAGTTGTGCATACCAAATGACTCTATTGGAAGCATATGACATTAGGTTGATAGTCTTTAAAGTGAACATCACTTTCAGTTTGATGTGTTTCTTGAAAAAAATAACATTTCAATAGAATTGACCCTCTTTCATATATAAAACCTTTGTCATCATAGTCCTCCAATAATTTCATCTTTCTCTTTGTGCATCACATCAAATCATATCTGACATTTTCATTGTTGTCTACGGGTGCAACCACAACAAATACATCTCTTGCACATAAATAAGAAAATTGAATTTGACATTAAATCAAACGATTACACACACACACACACATACACACACGTACATATATATAGATACAGATTTGCATTCAAGTAAAAAATCTTTAAAATAAAAAAATGACATTTATTAAAGTGTACATAAAGTTACCTTCTATAACAAGATAAAAATTCTATCATTATCAGTTGATATTGCAATGTCCTCTGATTCCAACTCCTTAAAGCTTGTAAGTGGCATTTTCCTTTTTTGATTAATTTCATTTTGTTTCCAAGGTTTAGCATATTTGTCATTGATGTTTTCACAAATGTTTATTGATTTTGTGTCCTCCATGCAAATATGACAAAAACATGTTAGCTTCCTACTATCAAATGAAAACAAATTTGAGAAGGTTTTTGTTTTGATTGTGTGTAAATCTCGAGTTCCATGAATGGTGCTAGCATCATATGGGATTGATCTGTCTACATCTTGGATTCCAATATGTGAAAAAAACATGTCCAACATAAACAATTTACATGTACATGTGAGTAAAATGTTACTATATGTACATGTTAAAGTCATTTCAAGTTGAAAAAAATTGTTTTGAAAACAAAGTTCATACGTATGCACATCCTTTGATTGTTGATTGCACTCATGGCTGAGATTTACACAATGTCATTGAACAACTTGATTAGCACACACAAATCGATCGGCATAATGGTTCATTTGATGCATTTGAAGTGCTCGTTTTACACACCCCCATGCACCATCGTGCTCTCCTTTTCCATGACTAGTTTCAAAAAAATACCAATGACGTTTAAATTTTTTTATTTTATGAAGATGACATAGCCAAAGGAATAACCATGAAGATTTAAATTGCCTTGCACATCCATCTGACCATATCCAATGTTCATTCATTACAATTCCACGTGTTTTCAATGAACCATAAATAATATCAAAACAATGTTGTACATAATGTTTATCATGTGTGCAGTCATCGTCGATATAGAAATGATATTCCTTGATCACATGTCGATTGTCGTTCGTGTTTTCTATATCATCAACATTGTGTTGAGCATGTCTATATAAAACATGGACAAATATAGAAACTTGATCAAAATGGTAATATTCACTTTGTAATTTTTTTTTGTGCTTCAAATGTGTAATTCTCTGCAAAATCATCCACAGAGAAAATAATCCCTACTAGAAAAATGTCATGTGAATGTTTGAATTGTATGTCTTTCCATCGGGCTCTATGTAAATGTTTGGTGTATTTATAAATTTCTTTTTCAAACTTCTTCAAAAACTCTGTAACACTGATTTTATCTTCTTGTAAATCTATCCTTTTCAAAAGAGCGTTTGTAGAATTGTGGGAATAAGTGACATATTCATATCTCTTCCAATCAACTATTATATTTGACAATGACTGATCATTAATATCAATAGGATATTTATGGTGAAATAAAGCTAGATTTCCTCAATGATCATATTTATTTCCACCGACACATATTTTGTTGTAAAATATCTCGTGACTATCTCTTTCACATATAATTTCAGATATAAAAGCTTGAATTGTGGAAGGAGGTGAATTTGGCCAAAATGTTTTACCAAACCGAAGGAATGTGTCATAATATAATTCAAATTCAACATGATAGCGACAACAATACGTGTCATGAATAGTGATAGGTCTAACATACCATGGCTTCTGTTGTACAAATGTATTGATTGACAAGCTCACTTCTCTGTGCTCATCTTTGAATTTATTGAACAATTGTATTTGAGTAATCTCCAATTTATTTTTTGGATGGATTTCATACTTATTTCAATATATTTTTCATTGTATCACATCCCTTGCATTTGGTGAAACACGAGAATTTGCCACCCAATATTCATGCATAGTAGCTTTAATAATTTCATCGAGGCTATCTTTATAGAGTTGTCCACAAATAATTACCCAACAAGCAAGCTCATTATTTGCATCTATTTGTAATCAAAATTTGTTATATTTGTACAATGTTTTCCGCAAAGTTCCAATAACTTTTGTGATCTACGATGTCAAACGTTTTTGTCTAGTACTAGATGAAATAGTTGTTGTTTGTATTATTCTATGTGCATCACCAGTAACTTTCTTTCTGCATTTTCCAATAGTTTGTATTGCATCGACTATATTTTCAAACACATTTTGCTTCACCTTTGAATCTTTTGTTTCCTTTTGAATACCCAATAATGACCAATCTTCCCTCAACTTCTTGGAGACTAACAAACACCCAAAAATTTGAGTTTGTATTGCCACTGATTCATTTTTCAGAAATTGTTCATGTATCTTTTCANGTATCTGTATTTTGCAAATTATTTTCAAAATTACAATCACTTACAAAAACTGGTTACGGGATTTTAAACAAATTTACAATATTTGTACATACCTGGTTCAATTTATTCTTGAATTTGATTTTGAACATTCATATCATCAACATTACGATCCAAATCTCTAATTACATCATCATTAGGGATGTCCTCAATATTTGTACTCTTTGGTTTATTTTTTTCATGGTATTTGAGTCGTTGCTTTTCATTATGTGGTGTAGGTGGGGTCAACCACAGCTAACCCAACCAGCACCTCCAGGATCTGGTGGCTCCTACTCTTAGCAAGATGACCAAATTTATCCCTTAGCCAAATTCTATGCTAAAATTACCTCCCAGTCATTTCCTTCCCGCAACAACGTTTCTGCAACTCTGTTTCCACAACTGAGTTTCTACAACAACCTTTCCCACAACTTTGTTTCCACAACAGAGTTTCCGCAACAGGATTTCCACATGCACGTTGCAGGATGCCAACTTTCAAAAGTTGCCCCCCCACATCTTCCCTTCCACAACTTTGCCTCTGCAATCCTTCCAACCGTCAGATCTTTACGGCCTTCTCCACGACCGTCGATCTACTCTTTGATGCGGATCTCACAGATCTTGGTAGATCTGTTATCGCCCTCACAACTTCCATTGCGGATCTCTCCTGGACCGTCAGATCTTCATCTGCGGACTCAACCCCCATCGTTCATTCTTTACAAAACTTGTTAATGACAGAGAATTTGCGTGCTGCACCAATTGATCAAAGAAACGATCAATCCATCCTGCAATATTTAAGATTCATTAACCTAAGATTTATGTGCATGCATTTACGATCTACTTCAACTATTCAAGCAACAATTTCATGCGTGAATCAACAATTTCACATAAATACATAGATGTTCAGAAAACCGCTGAAGTCGACTCTTGCATAGATACATCACTCAAACAAGTAAATGCATTTAGGCTAACCACACTGCAAACACACAACTAATCCTTCTATTAAGAAATAGAACAAACACACAACTCCGCTCTCCCTCTTTAGTCTTTCCAAAATATTTACAAGTGGAAGCTAGACACAGGTCTGACTTTCCCTTCTGCGAATTGGGATTCTAACCCCGAAGAATAGAAATGAAGAACATAACCCCCCTCTACTTCTCTAATCTACCTATTTAACCTAAATTGTTACTTCCCCCCACCAAGTGGTCCTGCAACTGAAAAAAAAACACTACTACACATGATGAAAACATCCCTATCACAATGAACAACATATGGCTTGATCTCCACGCAGGGAGTCATGATCCGCCATCATTCATATCGTCGCTAACAAACTATGACTCATCAAACCAAAAATATACGACAACATGTGACCAACTCATCACATTGATGGCATGCCACGATGCTCCTGCATCACGTTAGTTACATGACTCATCCTTTACTGACACCTATCAGATTATATCTTTTATCCTATCTAGACTTGCTAGGAAAATAAAATACTTTACATAAAAGTTTACAATGTCTCTGCAACTAACCCCTCCTTGGGAAAATGTCTAGAGCTTAAGGTCTGATCAAGAATTTAGTAGCTGGTCTTGAGAGCTAATGCTCCTGCATCAGACTCCCAAAGTAGAAAGAAGACACGATCTCATGATTATGCGTATTTAGCCCACATCTTCCTAGATCCCAAACTTTTATTTGTTGCTGTCCATAAGCTTCACTATCTTCATTTTTCTTTGGCTGTAACCTTCCAGGATTCCAAACCTTATGCTGTAGTACTCCATTGTCTTTACCTTCATCATTCTTCACTCTCCATTCAACTTTACAGTGGTCTTCCTTCTTTACCCTATTATAGCTTTTCTTAGGAATTTTCATAAATTTCCACAATTGATCTATGACATCATTCAATTCAATTTTATACTGAAAACAAATCTTGTGTTGATTACTCTCCCACTGCACTTTACTGCATTCCATACCTTCATTTTCAAACTGTTGGTTACCTTCTTCAACCTTCATTGATTTAATTTCTGCTACAACTCTTGAGATTGTTGTAGATGTTGTCCCAAACATTGCTGCCACCCAAACTTCCTGAATACCTTTGAAGATACCCCCTTATGTAATATCCTTCTCATGCTCTCTGCCTGCAAATTCTCTTTCAAAGAGTAATTTATCTCTCAGTTTTCTGATTGCAGTCATATACTCAATCACTTCTCTTTGTATACTAGTCAACACGTCATAGAACTGTGAACCAATATCTTCTCTTGTCTCTTTTATAACAAGAAACATGTCTTCCTCATTGACTACAATTGCTTCCTCTTGCTTGGAACGTTCAACCAGTGTTTCAAACATTCATTGATTACTTGATTCCTTTCAAGCACCTCTGTCTTGACAATCTTCACTAATTTCCCTTCAATTCTTTGACCATTTCTATCAGTCCATTCAGTCTTCCTCAGTCCCAAGACTGTTTCATCTCCAATTTGAGACACAGTAGCATCACTTTCTTCCTTATGGATTTCTTCTTTCTAGTCACTAACCAAAGTTTTCTGTGACACTATCTCACCTCTCTCTGTCATAATAGAATTCTGATTTTCTGTTCTTGTGGCAGTCCTAAAGGTCTATCCATCATTCTTACCTTGGTTCTCTAAGTAAACAAAATCTTCTTTGTCCTCAACATGAACAAAGTCCCTCTCATAAGACATGATTGTCTCTTCCTCAATAAGATTGTTTCCTTCATTGATTAAGGAAACTGTAGACTCCTTCTGCTGCAATAACTCATCTTTTCCTTTGTCATTGCTTAACAACAATTCCATCTGTCCATCTCGACCGACTAAATCTTTCACACTTTCATCCTTGCCTATGCACCCCTCAAGGTACTTCATCTCTTCATCAAAACTATTAAAACATAGCTTGTTTACCTGAGGTTTCCATTCACAATTAGACTCAGATTTATCTAACAGGATCTCCATCAATAACATCTCCATGTCTGCTTCTTCAAGCACTGTATCTTCATGCTTGACATCTTCCTCTTCATTTTTCCTTACTAGACAAACTTCATCTTTACTTGATACAACTCCAAGAGATGGATTGTTTGATATACAACCCGCAAACACATTCAAATTGCAACATTAAACTCATAAGACTTAATGGTCTTATTCGATGACTCAATAATCAAATATTTCTCTAGCTATTCCAAGTCTGCTACAAGACTCAGAGAATCCTCAAAAACCTTCTTTTCAGTTTCCCCAAGCATAACATCTGAATGCTTGATATCCTCCTTTGTCTCTTTCAGTTCTTAGTCATCATCATATACCAAGTCTTCCTTATTTCCAGCTTTCATAGTAAGTTGGAAACCATTTCTTTCACTCAGCTATGCATGTCCATGTACATGAGACTCAACTATCTCATTTCCTTCCTCAACAAAATTCAGATTTTGTCCTCTTCCTTCATCCTTTATGACAATATTAGCAAATTGTCTTTCCTCATTCTTTGTACTTGTAGTCATACACAAAATATCAGTTTCAAAACATTGAGACCTCTTGGTCTCACTTGAAGCTTCAGTCTTCAATACTTTCTTCAGACACTCTCTTGCCTTGAGTATCTCTTCTTCATACTAAGCATTCATCAGTTGCTCTCCTCTCCTTTGTAGCTTATCCCACTTCAACTTTCTTTTCACAAGAAAACCACATCTATGGTCTTCCTTCTTCTGTAACAGCTCCAGCATTACTTACATACGAACTTTTATCTCAGCCTTCTCTCTCTCATACTCTTCATCACTCAACTGCCTCCATATGCCATTTTCCTTGGCATTTTCTCTCCTCCCTTTGTGGTTGCCTCCTGAACCTTTGCTATGACTCTCAATAGTCATCTTCTTGAGTTTCTTTCACTCTCTATGAGTTGCACTATCCTCTGCAGTAATAGTTCTCCCTGCTACACCTCACCTCACCAAACTTCCTCTATGCTTGGTCTTTCGGCAAGTACTCGTCCTCTTTCTAGAACCCTCCTAAGCACTTCTCTATTCTCCTTTTAGGATTTCTCCCATAACTCATCTGCATGAGAATATAATTGTCCTCTTGTACTTCAATCCTTTGTTGAAATACTAGGTCCTTGGCCACACTTCGCTTTCTCTTAGAAACCCTCACTAGTTTCCTTCATCACTGTCTTCAAATATTATGACTTCTTTGCTGAGATGTCTTCACTCTTGTTGTTATCTCTTGCATGCATACACTCCTCCCAAAGTAGATATATATGCCTATAACTTACTACTTAGGTTACAAGCCTCTTCTCCACTTCCATGCAAACTCTTCTTCTTTTCAGATTATTGTTGGTTTGTCTTATCACCTTCATAAAACACTCTCTTGTTCTCGTGTTCTTCCTTTCTTCACCAAAGTAACCTTACTCTCTTCCCGCTGCTTCCGGGTCTCCTCGTCTGTATGTTTCCATGGCTTCCAGACGTGCTCGTAGCTCCCTCATTTCCTCCATAACTTATGTGTTCCTTGTTGGTCGACCTCTGTCACGACCTCTTGCTCTACCTATGCGTGTAGCCATCCTCTTGCAGTAATCCTCTGCAATAACAATTCTCTTTCACACTGCTGCAACTTACCTCAGCAAGCCGCTTCTCTGTACTTGGTCTTTTGGTAACGCTAGTCCTCTATCTAGAACCTCTTGAGCACTCTTATTTTCTCTTTTAGGATTCTACTGCTACGCTTCTCTCTCACACGAGCTTCTCCTCATGCCCAGTCAGTGAGCTGCAATCAAGCTTCTACTAACACCTCATCAACTTTCTTCCTCTAGCTCAAACTATTGGTGTTGCAAGTTCACCTCCTCTGAACCTTTTGAGCACTCCTTGCTCCCCTATAGCTTTAGCTTCTGCATCGACTCACTCTTTCAGAAAATCTACCCACAATTACAAATGTGGATTTTCTCAACAACTTCTATCCATTCATACTTGGAACTTGCTTCTATTTTCCAACACGTAGGAAATATTTTCCCGCTCTTATACCAAAATTGGTGCAGGCAGGGTCAACCACAGCCAACCCAACCAGTACTTCCAAGATCTGGTGGCTCCTACTCTTAGCAGGATGACTAAATTTATCCCTCAGCCCAATTCTGTGCTAAAATTGCCTCCCCTTAATTTCCTTCCCGCAACAACGTTTCTGCAACTCTGTTTCCACAACAGAGTTTTCACAACAGCGTTTCCCGCAACTCTGTTTTCGCAACAGGCCTTTCGTAACAACCTTTCCGCAATAGGCTTTCCACATGCAGGTTGCGGGATGATTTTCCTCTCCAATCCTTCCAACTGCCATATCTTTGCGGCCTTCTCCACGATCGTCGATCTACTCTTTGATGTGGATCTCACAAATCTTGGTAGATCAGTTATTGCCCTCGCAACTTCCGTTGTAGATCTCTTCTGGACCGTCAGATCTTCGTCTACGGACTCAACCCCCGCCGTTCATTCTTTGCAAAACTTGTTGATGACAAACTGCGTCCTGCACCGATTGATCAGAGAAACGATCAATCTAGGATGCAATCTTTAAGATTCATTAGTCTAACACTTCAATCTACTTCAACTATTCAAGCAACCATTTCACCGAAATACATAGATGTTCAGAAAACCGTTGAAGTCGGCTCTTGCACAGATACACCATTCAAACAAGTAAATGCATCTAGGCTAATCACACTGCAAACACACAACTAATCCTTCTATTAAGCAATAGAAAAACACACGGGATGACTCTCCCTCTTCAGTCTTTCCAAAATATTTACAAGTGGAAGCTAGACACAGGTCTAACCTTTCCTTCTACGAATTGGGATTCTAACCCTGAAGAACAAAACTGAAGAATAGAAGCCCCACTACTTCTCTAATCTATCTATATAACCTAAACTGTTACTTCCCCCCACCGAGTGGTCCTGCAACCAAAAACAAACCACTACTACGCATGATGAAAACGTCCCTATCACAATGAACAACCTATGGCCTGATCTCCACGCGGGGATTCATGATTCACCATCATTCCTATTGCCGCTAACAAACTATGATTCATAAAACCAAAAATATGCCATAGCATGTGACCAACTCATCACATTGTTGGCATGCCATGATGCTCTTGCATCACGTTAGTTACATGACTCATCCTTACTGAAACCTGTCAGATTGGATCTTTTATCCTATCTAGACTATTGATGTATTTGTAACTTCAGAATGTATTCACTTGTATATCTTATGTATTGTACCCCGATGTTTATTCCGAGAAGTATCTATAATGTAATTGAGTCATGTCATGCCCCAATGTTCCGATCAGGACATTCAATAATGTAAACAAGTCATGTAAGGTCATTGAGGTTAACCCTCCATTGTAAGTCGAGGCAATAGTCCCCATAATTGTGTCAAGGTTAACCCTCCTTGTTGATCGAAGGGAAAAGTCCCCACAGTTGTGGGGCACTACAGTTATTAGACTCTCCTAGAGATGTCGACTCTAGTAAGTAATTGTTAAGTGGGACCAACATGTTAAAGTGGACATTAAGTGAACGAAAGAATATAAATAAAGAGTGAGCCTCTCTATTTATCACACACACACTCGCTCATTGGGGCGCATGAGTGAGAGAGAAGTAGCTCTCTCAAGTGTGAGAGAGAGAACAAGCTGTGGAGATCATCTTTTCTATTTTCGGGTTTTACTGCTGCCATTGGTGCTCATTCTAGCTCTGAGAAAGTTGCGGGGTTTTCTCCTTTATGGTTTCCCCGAGGAAAATTCTTTGTGTCTCTTATCTCTTGTGTTTATTGCTGTGCATGTTATTCTCTCAAATAAGATCCTAAGATAATGCTAGCTTGAATGATAAAAAATCTAACATAGAATTGCTAGGAAAATAAAATACTTTACATGAGAGTTTACAATGTCTCTACAATTGACCCCTCCTTGGGAAAATGTCTAGAGCTTACGGTCTGATAAAAAGTTTAGTAGTTGGTCTTGAGAGCTAATGCTCCTGCATCATTATGTAAGGAATCATCTTGAGTGCGATCATTTTTCCTCTTTTGCTCTCTTTTGTTTCCCATGTTTATTCAATGTATACCTTCAACTTAGAATAAATTGCCCTCGAGAGAATCTTAATCATCAAAGAAAGAAAAAAATCACCTTAAAATACTTGTCCATAAAATATTTACTCAAAATAATTAAAAAAACAAATTCACCATAGAATAAGTTGGTGAAGAATATTTAAGAAAATTTGTACCATACAATATTTCCCAAAAACATCTTCACTAAAAAAAAGGTCTCCACCTTAAAAGATCATTTCTAAGACCACTTTACTATAAGCAATTTCCCCAAAAAATCTTCATTATCAAAGAAAAATAGCCTCCATCTAGAAGATAATTTCGAAGAACATTTATTTAACCATAAAAAATTTCCCAAAAAGAATCTTTACTATCAAAGAAAAAGAGCCTCCATCTCAGAACATAGTTTCTAAGGACATTTTACCATAACAAATTTTCCAAAAGAATCTTTACAATCAAAGAAAAAAAGCCTCTATCTTAGAAGATAGGTTCTAAGAACACTTACCAGAAAAATTAACCCTTGTTTCTAAAGGTGTAAAATGGTGATCTTTTTAAAAATGCGAAAATATGTGTAAACATAATTGTTATAATTATAAATCTAAACAATTTTTCAAAAAAACGAGTCAAGTTTTCCGACCGACGAAAAAAATATTTTCGGTCAAATTATTAGCTCGGCCGAACTATTTTTTATCCGTTAAAACTAACTTTCAGTCGAACTATTTTTTGTCCGTTAAAACTAACTTTTAGTCGAACTATTTTTTGTCCGTTAAAACTAACTTTCATCCGAACTATTATACTTTTTAGCCGAAAGATTTGTTCGACCGAAAACCAATAAATATTCATAAATGGTTTTCCATCACATTTCTGAGTCTTCTTCCAATTTCGGAGAGATCAGATCATATGAAATACTTAGAATTTCTCTTCACAAATAATATCGTTAGTTGCATAATTCAATCTAATTTCTATAGATACAAATTTTGTTGAATTTGGTGTGATCCACTAATTTTATTTATTATTTTTCCTTAGTGTCTAGATTGCTTCAAAATTTAATATGATTTAGTTAAATGAAAATTCAATAACTTCATAAAGACACGATGAAAAAAATTGGAAAACCCATGGTACAAAACATTGATGTGTTGTCTTCAAAAAGGTACTTTCAGTTTTTTTGTTTTGAATTGGAAATTAGGGAAGATGTTGTGTTTAAATAAACATGTCAGTTTTATGCTAGTTTTTTAGATTAATCCACTTCAAAAAATTCTAATAATTAGTGTATGCGGCTGTTGGATACAAACTTATAGTCAGACATTAGTACAATCTGTCTAGATCATCATAACATATTTTGCTTTTAGTGAACAATAGTTGAATAATGAATAAATTGTAGTCTAACAACATGATTGTTTATCATATTTTCATTAATTAAGAACATATTATCAAACACTTGCAAAAATGACATATCAAATGCCAATAAAAAAAATTTAAAAATAATCAATAGAAAGCTAACACAATTTTCTACAAGTTTTGTTTTTACTACAAAATGAAATTCTAAACACACATCTATTTTTTCTTTTCTCGAAGTTGAGAAACTTGCAAAAACAAAACTGCTTTTCTCATAACCCCTCCCCCCCCACCAAAATAAACAAATAGATACCTAGATTCATGATTTCACCCAATTCAAATTAGGTTCGGAGGATTAACTAGAGCCAAATACCCTTATCTAGCCATGCACACTCACCTAAACTGAGTTTAACTGAGCTTGTGACTCATCGAGCACTAGTTTTAACTGAAGAAGTGCATGCAAATCCCTAAAATATATCAACTGGGGCACTATTGACTAAACCTAAATGCTAATTACAATAGAGGGCCAGTTCAGGCTTACAGGGGAGGCCTAAACTTATACAGGCTGTAAGGAAAGCATGTTCAAGCTTTGGTAAATGACAGTGACAACTTATGCGAGATTTAGTTGTAACACCCCGGTTTTGACCCCATTTGCATTAAAAATGTATATGATGCATATATTGTAATTAATCATGGTGTGGAGCTAAAGACAAAACCCCCACCATCGATTTAGCATTTTATGTTCCGGCGATTAAAATCGTTGCCGATGGTATATTCGTGCTAAGATGGCACATTACAATTTTGGCATCATGTAAATATGCATTTTAATCAAAAAAATACCCACAACCAGCTAAGTCAATGCAACCATAATGAAAAGGGCATGATTTTTCTAAGGAATAGGGAGGGAAATTATTGAAACCTTTGGGCCAATGGGGAAAAGCCAAATGTCAAAGGGAGAACCCATCAAACCCTCAACTACCCATTTTGTCTTTTTCCCCAAACATTAAATGTTTCCAGAATGTGGTTGAGTTAGTTATTGCATGGAGTGGGAAGAGTATGGGCAAAAATTCGAATTGGGGAGAGGACCCATTTTTTAAAAACGTTTTTCTGACTTGTGGGGCAAGTAAATGTTGGGGAATGCTTGCCCAAGCCATTACTCACCCATTCTCCTTGACGCGGGCTTTTTTCATGCAGCTGAAGCTTCCTGTGTGTTCATCCTCCACGTTTTTGCTCATTCCCCTCATTTTTGCATGCCCAGAAATCTGTTTTGGTGTTGTTCAGCAAGTGGGCAAGGAGTATTTTCGTTTTGGGAGTTTATGGCAGTCATTTTGGCTCCCGTAATGCCATAAATGTCCTCAAAATTTATGGGCAATGAAGATTCATGTTTTTGGGTTTGGTAGAGGTCGTTTTTTCCTTGAAATCCCCATAACCGTTTTCAAAAATCGATTTGGTTAGTTGAGTTTTTGTAGAGGTCGATTTTGCCTCTATGGAGTAATAGAACAATTCTAAAAATTGTTTTCCTCATCCTTGGTGTTTTTATCCATCTGTAAATCCATTTTTTGGGTTTCCCAACGTTTTTCCAAAGACCAACAATTGGTATTTTGCTGTATGTGCACCCTTTCCTTGGTCTAAGTTGTTATGCTATTTGATTTGGTTTGAATCAGTTAAGAGTGGAAGAGGTAATTTGCCTGATAAATCTAGTGCATGAGGAACCTCATTGAGAGATCTTGAGGGTTGATTATCCCTTACTTCACATCCTGAATAGCACTGGAAGGGAATGCATAGCCTGAGGGACAATACAGAAGAGAAGGGGATGATTCCTAGTGTTGGGTGTGTATGTGTTGGGAAAGCCAAGTCAGATCTTGTGTAGGTGTCCATAGCTCTATGGTTGAGCTCACTAGCTTAGCAAACAAGCCTTTCCATCCCTTTGGCAGTCTGATAAACCCAAACATAGCTCTGGCTTGACTGAGTTTTGACATATCTTTAGCTTTGTGTGAGTTTGCTTAGTTTCTTTTTCCTTGGGGAATCATACCCAGCTCGGGGGTGGCAGTGTTGCTGAGAGATTAAGGAGCACACTGGCCTATGGTTGGGTGGAATGTTGTAGTGGTATAGCTGGTTGCAGGGAGCTTCATTCGAAGATAAGTATTCCTATGTAATCACCCCTGCAACTATATTGTTTATGGGTATTATGATGAACTTGTTAAAATGTGCTAAATGCTTGAATTAAACGTAAATTTCTTCCGTTGAATGTTAATTCTTTAATGCATCTGTGTATCTTGAGTTCAATGCATTTTATTTTATGTTCATGGGGCTAGTTTCCCGGGTAGTTAGCAACAATCAGTAGTATCCTCTTCGCCGGTCGGAGGGTCGAGGACGTTAGAGTGTGCTATCAGAGGACACGTTGCAGCATGGGCCTCAATGGGCCATGAAGAAGCAGTGACAAAGGCAAGGTTACCCTCTGCCCAGCAGAGGAAAAATGTGAAACACAGGGAGAATTTCAAAAATTCTAAGTATGCAAAATATTAGATGACTTGAGATGAGTCCATCCGATACGTCGGATGACTTCAGCTAAGTCCATCCGATAAAGAAACCCAACAGAGAGAAATTTTGAAAATTTCCTAAGTTCAAAATTGTATCGAAGGTCTCGACTGGGAGGAGCTGAAGGTCTCAGCTAGGCGAAGCCGAGGTGTCGGCAAGGCTCGCTGGAAGGGAGCTGACATGGCGGCAAAAAGAGGAAGATAAGAAGAAAAATTCGAAATTTTTTAAAAGCATAAGAAATCTCGGGAAAAAATTTTCGATGTCGCTTTGGAGAAGCTCTCTGAGGCATCTCGGAAGAAGTTTCTCGATATGCATCGGAAGACAAAGGAAGATCGACACGTTGTGCATCAGAAGACAAAGGAAGATCAACCCGATGTGCATCGAAAGACAAAGGAAGATCGACCCCGATGTGCATCGGAATACAAAGGAAGATCGATCCGATGTGCGTTGGATGACAAATGAAGATCGATCCGCCAAGGTGTCGAAAAAATTGTCAACAGTGACCTGATACATCGGATGACTTATTGGGAAGAGATCTGATCGGTTGGAAAAAAAAGTCTGAGTTTTTCAATGGGATTTTTCAGCAGAAAAGCAGCATTCCAGTGACATTTAGAGGTGCTGAAAAGGTGAAAAATGGCAGCGATCTTATGCACCAGATTGCGTGAAAATCAAATATTTTGCAGAACTATAGTCACCTTCAAAGGAAACATTCCACATTAGAGGAAATTTGGGGTCTAAAATGGGCCTTATAAGAAAACGTGCCAAAATAAGTTTTTGTGAGTTGGAATTCAAGAACCAATAGAATTTCAATAAAATAAGTCAACCATAATGGTTGAATTCACATATTTGTCATTAAAAAAAACTACTTTTTTTGTTCATATTTTAGACATATCTCATTGTGTTTTTACTCAAATTTCGATCGGGAGAGCTCATTGGATGTGGAATTTGATTCCACATCCAACGAGTACCCACACTGCATACTTTTGGCGGACCCCGCTACCCCAAAAAACAAGAAATACCTGAAAAAAACGTGATGATGACATCATCATCACGTTTTTTCAGGTATTTCTTGTTTTTGGGGTAGCGGGGTCTATCAAAAGTATGCATTGTGGGTACTCGTTGGATGCGGAATCAAATTCCGCATCCAACAAGCTCTCCTGATCGAAATTTGAGTAAAAAAACAGGGAGATATGTCGAAAATACGAACACAAAAAGTAGTTTTTTTCTTTCTTCCTCCAAAATTAATCAATATTATTTTATTATTTTAACTATTATTTTATTATTTTCCTTAGGAGGCCCATTTTAGACCCCAAAATTCCTCTAATGCATAGAGCAATTTCAAAAATTTTGTTCTTGGTTTGGGCAAGATGAGAATCGACGACATGAATGATGCACATGACCCCTATGAGTTCAAGGAAGATGCTATGGGAGAAAATGTCAGAGTTGGAAATGACGAGACAGAGTCCAATGGGAGGAGATTTCAAGATACCCCCCCAGATATTGCAGCCATCATGAGGAGCTTAAGGGTGGAGTTGTAAATTTGCAGAGAAGACAATGAAAGGATACTTAAGGCTCAAGAAGATCAAAATCAGATAAATGAAACTATACTGCAAAGTTTGACATACATCCAGGGACAAATAAATTCTAGACATCAGATAGCTAATCTAGAAAGAAGCAGGAGTAGCACCAGGGGAGATTCCTATAAAAGGTCCCATGTCTCCAGGAGGGCTTCCAAGGATAGAAGGAATACTCCAGAATGGACTACAAGTGGGTCATCTGATTCTGAAAAACCCAATGGGGATTCAAGCTCTCCATCTCGCATGAATAAGAGGAGAATACGTTATAAGAAAAATTCACGAGATGAATTCAAAAAGGCAAGGCCTCCTACTTTTAATGGTGAGGTCAAGATTGGTCAAGAAGCTGAGGCTTGGATTCTTGGGATGAGGAAGTATTTCCAAGTTCAAGACTACTTCGGAAATACGAAAACAAGGGTCGCTATATTTAATTTGACTGGAAGAGCATCCATATGGCCGGAACACCACAGACAAGTAAAGAAGGTTAATGAAAGAAGAATTGTGTGGAAACAATTCAAGAAGTATTTCAAGCAGAAGTTCCTCTCTGATAGGTACTGTGATGATAAGATTAAAGAGTTCCATCAACTAAGATTGGGACAACAAAGAGGTACTTCTGCTTGAGGTACCTCTTCTGATGCATACTTTTGTGGTTTTTTTTCTTCTGTTTTAAGGTTGTTTGGGGTCATCTGCAGGTGCATGACTCCAGGGAGTTAGTGTCATCCCTTTTGGTTGTTCTTTATCTATGTGGTAACCCTTTTTATAGCATTAGGGTTTGCTCTTTGATCTCCCCCCCCACCCCCTTTGCTTGGCATGATTTTTTTGGCTTATGTTTCTGGTCAGCCTCTGTTAGTGATCTTTGCTTGAGTTTAGAAGCTTGTTGGTGTTTGTTTCCTTCTTCTTTTGTTGGTCAACTTCACCATGCCAAAATAGTTGACTTGTCTCTTATGCAAGCTTTCCTTCCAAGTAGGGTTTATACTAACTTTAGGGAATTCTAGAGTTTGTTTGGTGGTTGTATAGCAGAGTTCCTTTTGCTTTGCTATTGTTATCTGTATACTTTACTTTGTAGGTAAATTTTTCTTTTGCATTTATAAAAGAAAAAGACAAAAACACATGTTTTCTTTATATGCATGTAGATTATGTTTTTAGTCTAGATTGCATGGCATATCATTGTTTTTGAAAAAAAGAAAAAAAAATTGTTCTTTTGTGGCTTTCAATCTTCTGTTTGAAAAAGAAAGAGAACAGTTTTTGCTTTTTGCATTTAATTTCTCTTTACTTATTCATTTTGTTTCAACTTTGAGTCAAAACACCACATAAGTTTCATGCCATTTGCCTCTGACTAAAAACATCCTATTAAAATGAACGATATAATTTAAAAACTATTAGTAAGTTTTATTTTATAAGCTCATACACCAACTAGCTCGGCCTAGAATTGTGGGATAGGGAGTTTAAACTCTCCACAAGTGTTAAAATTTCAGACGTAGTTAGCCAATCACTAGCTAAACCCTTTTCTATGTTGATTGTATCTGGGAAGCTCCTCTCAAACGGGACTTAAGCATGAGGCCGCGTGGAGACTTGGACTAAGGAGATAACCCTCCAATTCCTTGCCAAAGCATAGACCAAGGTTTTTGTGCATATGGGGATTCTGTCTTAGACAATGTTTCGGGCTTTGCTACCCTGCCCATGCGTATGAACCAAGCTTGCGACTGTCCCCCCAGACTGCCAATATAGTTAAGGTAGCCTTTAGTCTGTTTGACATTTAGGGTTCATATACAGGTACACCGGAAGGCTATTTCTTGTTGATCTTGGATGGGCTTGGAAGGTAACCCTGGTAGAAGGTGTGGGAGGGCGATGGGTGATTCCTCTGCTTGTGCCTAAGAACATCTACAGGGACACCAAGTAACTGTCTATTAGCTTTCTTCTAGAAAGCACATCTTATACCTGTTTGTCTGTGTGGCTTTAGGATTTTTTTAGTGATTGCTCTATGGTTTGTCTGTACTTACTTTCCTTTCAGGTGTGTTCTTTGTAATTTTGGTTGCCTGCCAACCTTAGACTTTGTCTCCTAGTTTGAAACTATGTCTAGCACCCCTTTAAACACCAACCAAGAGATCCCCATGCTGGGAACGCCTTGTACTATTCCTCTCATAGGGAATGTTGGTGTTCCTTTGATGGACACCTTGAATCTACCTAGCTTCACCCTAGGGCTACCCGTGTGGTTGTTTTCTACTCCAACTGTCCTGAATGCTATTGATGCTTCTCAAGTAAGCTCCTTATATCAAGGGCATCAAAATACTGCTTCCCCTTCACCTGTAGTTGATTCTCGTACTCCTTCTACCTCATGCGGTGAAAGTACTGATACTAGTAACCGACAGTCTAAAAGGAGTAAAAGAAGGAGGAATAGGAAGAGGGCACATAAGAAAGGGGGCACTTGTTCAACCTCTGCAAGTCAAGTTGAGCCTCACCACCCAACCTCTGCAGTTCATGCTGGGGGCACCTATCCAACCTCTGCAGGTCATGTTGGATCTAAGCACTCAACCTCTGCAAGTCAAGTTGATCTTCAACACCCAGCCTCTGCAGTTCATGCTGGGGGCACACACTCAACTGCTGCAAAGCATATTTATCCTAACCATTCAGCCTCTGTTGTTCATGTTGGTGGTGCCCTTCCAACCTCTACAAGTCATGTTGGACCCAGTTTCTCATCCTTTGTAGGTCATGTTGGGGGCAGTAATTCAGCCTCTGTGGTTCATGCTGGAGACAATCCGTCAGCCACTGTGAGTCATGATGACACTGTTGAAAAAACTATCCGTTCAAAACACAAGCCCAAGTTTCCGTGTAATCTTTGTGAGGGAGACCACCTTACTTATAAATGTCCTTCTATTGCGGAGGTGCGAAGAGTTTGGTTTCATGGTCATCCCGTTTTTGAACATTCTGAAGTTTTTCAACAACCAACCTCTCTCAGTCATGTTGGACCCAGTCACCCAGCCTCTGGTGATCATGCTGGGGGAAAATTCTTAGCCTCTGTAGATCATGCTGAGAGAAAACAATTAGCCATTGCTAGTCATGTTGACATCATTGAGAAAACTGGTCGTTTGAAAGGAAAACTTAAGTTCCCTTGTAAGTTATGTGAGGGAGATCATCTTACTCACCAGTTCCCTGCTATCGCAGAGGTGCGAAGAGTGTGGTCTGAGACTCAAGAATTTCCTTCTCCTGAACAACCTATAGTTTCTCAACAACCTACTCAACCTTTGGTTGATCAAGTGGTCAAATGAATCTCAACTTTGGTCAGTCCCACTCTTCTTTCAGAGAGTGATCCTGATGTGATTGAACCAATGTCATATTTGGTCAATCCTACTCTCCCTTCAGAGAGTGACTTTCACGAAACGGTTGAATCGATTTCAGTATCGATCAATCCCACTCTTCCTTTGGAGAGTGAAGTGTCTGTTAGTCACATTTTCTTCACTTCCAGTTCAGAACTTACTGAATCAGGGGGCACTAAATTCGCTTCGGATGAACCCCCACCAAGCTCTCGAATTGCTTCCTTTGATTGGGATAGCCTAGTTGAGTCGCGCCTTCCTTCTAATGCACTTTTTGAGATAAAGGTCAAAGTTGAACCATATACGATTGCTCGTTATATTGTTGATGAAGGAGCCTCAGTTAGTATTTTGTCTGCTCGTGCTTGGCGAGGCATGGGATCTCCCAGCCTTGTGTCGACTGCTAGTCAGTTACTGGCGTTTGATAGAAGAAATTGTATAGCCTTGGGAATTCTTGCTCAAACACTTATTACTTTGGGTGGGAAGACCGTCTTAGTTGACTTCATGGTGATAGAAGACCCCTTGGACTTCAATATGCTCCTTGGACGTGATTATGTCTACGCCATGCAAGCTATGGTGTCAACATTATTTCGTGTGATGTACTTTAATCATGGCGAAGAAATTGTCACTATCGATCAGTTGGATTTTCTTGATCCTTCTCCTGACCCAACTAGAGACCAAGTCTTTCCTTTATTGATTCCTAGTGTTTCTATAGACACTACCCTGCCACAGGTGAGTTATGTGGCCTCATGTCCTTTGCGTTCAATTGCTACTAAGAAGCAGCCTCTATTTTCATGCTTACCTTCTCGGGACTTGGTCCCAGCAGTTGACCAGGTGAGTCATCCTATACAGACTGTGGGGCCTAATCTCCACAACGTCAATCCATTTGAAATTTTAGACATGTTTCCTATCTCAGATGATCTCTTTCCTTCGGATGAAGTCTTCCTAGAGTCTTTGATACAGCCTGAGCTTCTTTTGGATGTCGGTTCAGTTGTGACTAAGTCTAACCCTGGTTTGCTTAGTAAGTTTGATCTTCCCATGGATCGATCTTCTTATGTTGGTCTTGTTGAGTCTTTTCACTCTTCCTTTGAATATCAAGTCAGTGACCCTGATGAGTTTGATTTTTCTTATGAATTTTTCAACTCCCGTGATACTGAGTTTGTTCCTGCAAACTGTATATCCCTTGTTGATTTTTGCTCTCCTTATGAGGTTGATCTTACTGATTATAAGCCCTTGAGCCTTGGTGCTATAGAATATTCTTTAGTAGATTTCTGCCTTGAGCTTACCTTTTTGTAGAAGATAGCAAAGTCGCATGTGTTTCTGCCAAAGTAACCTGCATCAGAACTTTTCTTTTGAATATGATCCTGATGTTGTTGTTTCTTGGAGACATGATTCTTAATTGGATTCACAACTATTTGTTGGCCTTGTCTTATTGTTCAAGCTGTAACTACATTTGCATGTGCCTTGCTCGCACTTATGAGCCTGATGCCGACTTCCACACTTTTAGCTCGTTGTATAAGCCCTCATCTTTGTTCTCATCGTTGCTAAGCCTTGTATCATTTTGCCTTTGCAACTTGACACCCTTAACCTTGAGGAGACTTTCCCCGAGTGTCTTTATCTTGCTCATGTTCCTTGCATTATGCATAGGTTTGTTCCTCGTGCTTGGAACTAGTTTCGCTTTCCTATGACACTCATCTCATCGCATTTAGAGCATTCTTTCTACTCTCCTTCGAGCTCGTTAAAAACAGTAAGGAGGCCGCGAGTTGAATTTTCCGGACTTGTTAAAACTTCACGGGAAATATATTGAGTTTCTTTAGGCCCAGGTCTGACTCCTCAAAATAGACTTGACCGCCGAGTAAACTTGTCCATTCAGGCTCGTTAAGAATATGTGAATGGGCATCCACATTGGTGGTAGGTTATCGCTTTCTCGGAACATGTGGAATAATACGCGAAATGAACACTCTCTTTTCTTCGGAATTGAGAAGAGTATTCTCAGGCATAGGTTTATCGCTTTTCTGGACCTGAGGGACTAAACTTACGTAAAAGGAACCCCTGGTATCAGCTTAGATTTCTCTTTTTCGTGCTCTGGACCTAAACATGAAAAAGATTCCGAGTGTACTTTATGTATTTGTCATGCTCATTGAACCCTAAAGAACAAAGCATCAAGTTTACTGTTGTAAGCCCCATTTCTTGTAATCAAATGGAACTTTCTGAGTGATGTTGCCTTCCTTCACACTCGTAAAACTCAGGCTATATGTTGCTTTTGAAGGAGCATTGGGTAGGTGGCAATTTAACATTTTTCGGACCTTCCTGACTAAATACGAAAAATGTGTGCCTTACTTCTTCGGAAGCTAAGAGAGTTCTTTTGTGGTTTGTTTTATACTTTTCCGGCCTCAGGAGACTAAATTGGATGAAAAAAACACCCCCCTAGAGTCTTCTATGGAGTTTTCAGACTCTCTAAACTATGAAAACACCGTCGAGCATATACTAGTTCGGGCTCGTAAAGTCCACGAATCAGTGCTTTATCAAGTATTCTTTTGTCTATTCTTCGAACTTACCAAAAATGAAGAAGGTCCCGAGTTTGCTTTCTTGGACTCGTTAAACCTTTACAAGAAAGAGGGGAAGGGAAGTTCATTCACATGTTTTTTACATCATGGCAGCAAGTCTTGTTTCCTTGAACAAAGCACCGGTTTTGAGTCTATCAACAGTTGGGTCCTAGTGTTTTGACCTTAACCCGATTCAGAGTTTTTTACTCCTCTTGTTGGTTTCTTTTCCAATTATAGGGGGAATCTGTCAAATGTCTCCTACATTGCAGATTTGTGTCATTGGTCCTTTTGTGTCAAAAGCTGCCTAAGTCACTTTTGCGTCGTGCTCACTGTTCAAGGATTAAATCTTTGTTGGCCATTCTGCAATTGCCTTGACCTTTTCTGTCAGCCATTCCCTGGTATCAATTCATTACATCATGTCTTCGACGTTTCTTGTCGTGAAATTCAGTACTAATTCCAGATCCAATTAGTCTTTGACCTACCTCATGTTGGATGATGAAGGATGCCTTAATGCTTTCCTTCCAATGGATCTCTTCCTATCGACTGCAACACATCTTGCTCTGGGAATGAGATTTAGAGTTTTATGACAGTACCTTATGTTGAAATACTGAGAGGGGGGTGAATCAGTATTTGCCAATTATTAAAAATTATCTGATCAAGAGCAAGTTGCTAATCACCAATCATAGCAACATATCATCAATAATCATGAAAATAACAAGATGCACAGTACACAAGATTTTTACGTGGAAACCCAAGTCCTGGGGGTAAAACCACGGAAGCCTTTTCAATAATAGTTGTCCAGAAATAACTGGATATAAAGTACAACTGTCTTATTGTATAGACTTCAATTTTTCAGCTTCAACTGAAAGGAGGCTACGACCCCCTGTTTTATAGGCTACAACCTGAAGGAAGCTACCACTCCCTAGTTTACCGGCTTCTACCGGAAGGAGGCTACGACCTCCTCTCCTTGCCCCGTCCTACCACCCTGTTAAGTAGAATATTGCCGAACCTGTGGACCTGTCAAATACAAGAACCTGTACTGATGATATGCTGAACCTTTGAACCTGTCACCACCTACACCTGTACTGCTGATATGATGAACCTTTGAACCTGTCACCACCAACACCTGTACTGCTGATATGCTGAACCTTTGAACCTGTCACTACCAACACCTGTACTGCTGATATGCTGAACCTTTGAACCTGTCACCACCAACACCTGTACTGAACCTGTGAACCTGTATTCGGATCACTGCCTTGCTGTCACGTAAATTTCTGCTCAAGTCATAATAGTCATGCTCAACAAGCTCTCATGACACACTGCTGTCTAGAATACTGAACATATGAAATTGGGCTATTCAAAAGAAATCTTAACTACAACTGAACCTTTTTCACTTGAATACATCACATTATAAAATCACAACTTAAAGTGCAATAAGTAATATGTATCATGACTAAGCATTCGTATCATCACTGCTATATCATCTCATATCACTAAATCATCAAAGCTCATCACTGCTAAACTTCAAGGAAGATTACAAATTC
>LPNX011058302.1:38222-84547 GCA_001517045.1 Pseudotsuga menziesii | reverse complement strand
TCTTATCAAAAGTTAAATAAGAAAAGATATACCTGTAAGAAGCTGAATAAGTCTGGCTAACATGCGTTATATTTATATAAGTTTGTTACTGAATGAACTTGGTAACAACATATGAATTTATTACTTTAAAATGATCTGTTAGCAGCAATCCCAAAACTTTACCTGAAGATCTGTAAGAGAAAGGAAAACTGTGTGCGTTAGCTTTGTAGCTAAGTAAGCCCAGTTTATCATAGCAAATCCCTTTACTGTTGCAACCAGAGAACATTCAGAAAACTGAAGAGAAACTCATCTAGTATTCAAAACAAAGTAAAGATCATACAGTTACAAAATTAATAGCATTTACTAATTAGTATTTAACAATTGTATTAACATATAATTATGCTATTTTTAAAAGTTTAATTTTTTTTGAAATTTTGGGGTTTTGACAGGCAATCCTCCAATATTCTTCACATATGCCCTAGTGTGTCTTCTCAGATTATTAACAACCTCGTTGTCAACAGAAAACAAATGTTCTCTACTCTTTTCTTTCAGAATTGGATTATGAAGCCCACTTCTTTCAGAACTGTTACCGGTGGAATAATCTCAGGAAAATGGGTTTCCTCGGCCAGCCATGCACTGGAAGCCCTCCTTCTAGCACCAGAAACTGTTGAGGCCTAGAAATTCGCACGCAACAACAGCAAGGGATTCTCCCCAGTCAACGTTCCCAACTAGCCCGTGACTGTTTGGTGTAGGGAATCCGTCTGATTTGCGGTCCGGCTACCGTAGGTCAAGTAACAAAAGGGTTTACCGGTTCCGGCCTGGTCCACCGTGTATATTTTGTATTTTTTTAACTTAAGTATGAAATGCACATGCCTAATTAAAAATGTAGGGTGATTAAGATGCAAAGAGTAGTCATAATGTGATGCGCAGGTTCTTACCTCTCGTCTTAGAACTCACAAGAATCCAAATCACATATATGCAAGAAAATAAATACTAACTAAACTATCTCTAGAGAGCTGGGTATTAATTCATGAGCAATGCATCACTGTCCATGTGTTATGGCAAATCACAGATAGCTGTTCTTATAACCAAACAGATAAACATGAATAAAAGCATATATGATAAGATAGCTCATCAATAGTTAAAACTCCCACTACTCATAGTAAAAAAAAACATCGTAAAGGTACTGAAGAACATTCAGACAAGAACATAGGTTCAGGAAGTTAGAACGCTCTTACAACTAATGAGACACAGTTGAAAACAAAATAGTTCACATTCAACATTGCTCATTTAATCACATTGATACATTCCACATAGTACTTTCTCCAACAGGCAAAATTTGCAGTCTCTCGTTTGTAAAATGAAATAGTTCCTCTTACAAGCGATAGTTTACAAGTTTTTGAGAGGGAAAAAGCCCCTCTTAGTTCTATCTTTCAGATATTTAAACTATAACCGTCGACCGCTTGGGCTCCCCCAAACCTCTGACCTTTCGGTCCCTCAAAGGTTTCATATTCCCATTTTACTTTCTGTACGCATTCATGATCTGATCAGTAACTGATAGATCTTTCAGGTTTGTACCTTTGTCATTATTCATTTTTTCTTTAGCTTTGCTTGTCCTCCTTGTGATCCTTCTGGTTTCGGTTCGATCTTTGTCAAAACTACCCAGCTATGTCTCTGCGCCGGGGTAATCCCAACAGTCCCTTGAGCCCACCTGCAATTAATTAATGTGCATCATTCATTGGGATTGCATTCCAAAATAAAATGTCAAATTATATCAGTCAAACGGCTACTCAACAGGAAAGATCATGTGCATAACTATCATGAAGCTTAACAAACGTTGGAACCACTATCTTGTCTACCTACGGGTTCGAAAGAAAACATCGATGACAAGAAACAAAGAACTCATCGGCGGCTCAGAGCGCTAACATCGGCTGGGTATACCTATTTGCAGCCGCAACGGTGGATCTTAACAGGCGATGGGTATTGCGACAACACTTAAGCACATCGGAGTCGGAAGAGATATGACCTAAAATGTGGGCGGGAAAGCTCTTGATTGGAAGTCGAAAAGACATCGACTTTGGGTGCTTAGTTGCTTTGGGAGCCGCAACGGTGGAAGAAAAAAGACTTCGGACATACGGCTAAGAGACCAGCACGAATCGGTGGGTGGAGCGCTTTAAATTTTGGGTGCTTAGTTGCTTTGGGAGCCGCAACTGCGGAAGACGAACAGGCAACAACCTCCGATCCAGTAAAAAGCTAAGTGTTTGAAAACTCAAGAATTTAGCAATGGGCAAACTGCTTCACCTTCGAGACAACGGTTTTACAAAAGAACAAAAAGTCCGACTCACCTTTGAGTAGCAAATAAACCTTCAAATCCGCGACCCACAACAATTTTCAAACACAAGCAACATTCTAAAATAGGCCGAGAGTCAATGTTCAAAATCATTCAGAATTAAAGCACAACCAAAAAGGTTCAAGGATCTAAACAACGCTAAATCATGAGGAGGGGACCAAAATTTAAGAAATTTGGGGAAAATTGTTGGAGCTGCAACAGGTTCCATCCCATGATTCATTCTCGAAAAATTGAACAATTTGACTGATGATTAATTTCCTTGTGATAGGATCATACAATTTGTATGCTTTTGCGTCTTCAGAGTAACCAACAAAAATACATTTATGTCCATTTTTTACTTTCTCAGCTCATCTGGAACATGAGCATATGCAACACAACCAAAAAATTTTAAATGAGAAACGCTGTGATTCATACATGTCCATGCTTCTTGAGGAACTTTGTTCTTCACACTCCTTGTCGGACACTGAATCATAATATATACACCAGTTGTGACTACTTCATCCCAATATTCATTTGACAAATGCTTGGATGCCATCATCTTGTGCACCATCTCCATAATGGTTATGTTCTTTCTTTCGGTGACACCATTCTATTGAGATGTATACCGTGCAGTGAATTTATTTTGTATGCCATGGGTCTTGAAAATTTTTAGGAATTCATTCGAGGCATATTCATCACCTCTGTATATTCTTAATATTTTGATGTGGTGTCCACTTTGGTTCTCCACGAATTCCTTGAACTGTTGAAAACAACTAAATGCATCATATTTATGTTTTAGAAAATATACCCATGTTTTTCTTGTAAAGTCTTCAATAAAGTAATAAAATAATTGCAGCCACCCATAGATGATGTCTACGTTGGACCACAAATATCGGAGTGCACAATCTCAAGTGGTGTGCGAGCTCTGTATGGCATTTTGATTGGAAAATTGTCTCTATGCCGCTTGCAAAAAATGCATCCTTCACAAACTCTCTTTGGTTTTTCGATCAATGGCAATTCTTTTACCATATTCTTTGTGTGTAGCAGCTTCAACCCACCAAAATGCAGATGTCCAATTCTGAAATGCCACATTGAGGACTCATCCTAAAGTATTGTTTGGAATGCATCTTGAAAATCAGCATTGTCATTTTCTTTCTTGTCAGAGTGCTTGTCTACTTCTTTGCTTCCTACCTTGAATGCAGCTCATGTATTTATATTTCCTTATATGTCTGGAATTATCCTTATACGAAACAAGCGATTTCTTGTCATTGGTACTTTTTCTATCAGTTGGTTTCTTGGACGCTTGTATTTAATCACACAGTGATTATTTTCCATGTAGACTCTGTAACCTTTTTGTATTAGCTATCCAATGCTCAAAAATTGTGTTTCTATCCTTCGACATGATAAACATTAGGCATGTTCTTTCGTTGCCCCTGTTTGGTTAGAAAACCAACAGTACCTTTTTCCCAAAACAATGACTTGAACATTATTTCCAAGTGTGACATCAGTTTGAACTGATTTATCTAGATTGGAAAACAAACTTGAATTACCAGTCATATGATTACTACATCCTGAATCTAAATACCATATGTCATGTGGAATTTCTTGGGCATTATTGCATTCAAGTGGGGACTCACATGCCAACAACATTGTTCTCGACGAAGTGTTGGTGTTGGTTGACTGGTTTTGGCTTTGCGTTCCTTGGTTATATTGTTTCTTCCTGCATTCATATGCATAATGACCAAATTTCTTGTAGTAATGACATTGAATTTTTTATTTATCAAACCTGTGACCACTTGTCTGTTTGGGGTTCTAATTTTTTCCTCTACCAATGACATTCGCGGGACTTCTATTGCGTCCTCTGGAAAAAACTCTTCCTCTGCCTCTATAGTTATATCTTCCATTGCCTCTTCCACGGATTATAGATGACTGTGCCGCAAATTCACTTTCTAATGATGTATTTGATCTGTTGATTCTATTTTCATGATTGATGAGCAAGGCTTGCAACTCATCAATGGTAAATTGTGACATGTACTTGTTTTCTTCCAAAGTCACGACCGAGGATTCAAATTTAGGGGGAAGGATTCTAAGAACTTTTTCAATAACCCTTCTGTCTTCTATATTATCTCCATGAGATTTCAGTTGATTTATCTGACCAACAGCTTAAGTGTAGAATGATTCCATTCTAGAAATAATAGCTTCAATTCTATGAGCAAATATGCTAGGAAAAAGCACAGGAAACAGGTCTTGCTACTAAGAATTCTCACAAGTACACACAAGAAAACTAGAGAGAAGAAAAGAGACCGAATCACATGAATGAAGAGATGAATATTGGTGTGTATCCTTCCATTGAATAATGATGAATAATAGTATACATAAATAGTACGTCGCTCATAGGAAAATCGAGTTGTATGGAAACAAATCATAAAGCTCAAAAAGGCTGACTTACCAAAATATAACAAACCCCCATAGGTGGATAAAACACTTCCCAAATCTGTCAAGGACCTCACGAATTAGCAAAAGCATGAGTGAGTTGTCAAGGGAGATGGAAAACATTCTAATCGTGGAAAATGGAGAGAAATAAATGAAGGATGGGTTGGAAACAAAGGAACCCAGTTTCCTAGTTAACTAGATTTACCTTATCCATAGAAAAGCAAGATAAAACAGAATAAAGCAGAATCTGTTGTAAAGCGTTGTTTATTAATTTTAGATGTCCATAAAGTGGTCAAGATCAACCCAAAATAAAAAATAAAGCATTCCTGGGGTATAGATGGCATGTGTTGACTTTAAGGTGTGCTATAGCGGATTTCACCACTCTAGGTGAATCACACTTTGTATGGTCTTCCCCTGTCCCGCTGCAGACTCCTTAGACCCTATGGACCACTTTTTGTTCTTTGATGTTTCCTTGATCATCCCTAAAAACACATGAAAAATGCTATACGCGACTTTTAACCTTATAAGTGCGTACATACACAGGTTTGACCACTAAAACCGCATACATCGGGATGTGTAAATAATCCAAATCCTTTCGGAGTTTTCCTTGACATGGATCCAACTCATTTGACTCCTGGCCTTCCATATGCCTTGATATCGCTCGGATTCAACCTTTCATTACCCCTTTGAAAAGTTATATAAGGAACCCCTTGGTACGTTGAAGGCATAAGAGAGAATTGAGAGCAACGAAATTATAGTCCATTGTTGCCAAAACTTATGCTTGAGTCTGCATCCCTTTGTCTCTTGGAGCACTTTTGTGTTCTTCCCAAGCTTGCCTTTTGCTTGTGAGCTTGCTATCGAGAGATGGAGGATTGAAGTGGTGGAGGCCCAAGTGGGGGATTCAGTTTCTATGGTTCGCAGACGTGCCGTCAGAGGTTGTATCTTGTAATCTCTGATTTATATTAATAGAAATATCTTTTCATGTCCAATGATGTGTATTTGAATGAATATTTTATCCATGGGATTATGTCAAATGCTTTTACATTATTGATTATATATGCTAGAATAGATCTAACACCATGATATATAGAATGCTTGTATTGTTTACTTGTTGTTGAGGAAGTAATATAGCAATTCAAGCTGAAGATTGGAAAGCTCAACGAGGATCTACTTCAACCATCCAGAATAAGGTACGAGGTCTGATCCTTTAGTGTTAGACATTTTATTTCTATTGCATATTGGGAAAGATTGATTTCTGGAGTCAGGCTATCTGTTGTGGTACCCCAAGCCATAGGAATTTTTCTCCGTAACAATGTGCAAGTGGATGCCAACTAATTAAGCTAGTGCGTAGATAATTAATCAAATAATGATTAATTATTTTATCATAAATATTGATTGGGTTTAATATATTCCAACACCCCCCTATAAGTATGAATTTATGATGGTATGTCAAAAATATAGATGCCTATAAGGCCCAGAAACAAGGCTATGGTCGCCATTTAACAATTATTCATGTCTAAAAAGATGAGGAAAGAGGCAAAACCACATGGGGAAAATCCTCCCTCAAGAAAGGACAAGGCACAAAATTTGAAATATATCTTCAACATATATTTATCTTCACTTTAATGAGCTGAATGAACTGCTTCTAGATGAACTACTTGATGAAGAAATCATGAACTCTGTGATCATGTGCTAGAGTGTAGAACTTGTAAGAAGGAAGAAGAGAGACTCCTTGTATCTCATCAACTGATAAAGTAGGAGAATTATCCGAATGATTATTGCTACTTTCAAACTCTGATCTGCAAATACAATCTGAAATGGAAAGAGATCTGTGTATACTCCTTCCCAAAGAGTACAAAAATTAAGACAATTTGTTACACACTCAATTCCCTGAATAGTTACAAAATTGTGATGTGAATCACATGTCAATATTATAATATGATGTGGCACCTTTTCAGATCTCATATAAGGCTAATAAAACTCTAATATATCAAAAACATTAGCATATGGGACAACAAAGTCAAAGTCTTTAGTGACTCCATGAGGATATAGGGCTAGACTAGGAAAACTGAGCCACTGGGGAAAACTGATCAGTGTAAAAATCTGAATGATGGATGGACATGAGATCTAAACCATAATTTTTTAGAACAGATCTAAACATGTTTAATATCAGTCCAAATATGACTAAGTTCATGGATAACCAACCACTGAAAAATAAGAAAGACTCCAAACCATGTAAGATAAGTAACACTACATAAGAGACCAATGAGGAATCAACTAGTGAACTTGGTATTTTTATAGTCTTAGGATTATTTAGAGGTATGGTAGATGGTATGGATGGTGGTATGATTTGTGTATCAGCCTACAAACATTATTCTAATCAGAATCCAAAGGATCGCATATAAGCATATCAATAGACTCATGGGAATACAATGGTAATGAATCCTCTGTATGAAAGGAGGAAGGAAGGAGATGTTCAAAATATTAAAGGAGGCTATGATTATTGATGCCAAGAACAAAGGAGGAGATGAAAAAGCACATGATATCAAGTATGGTAAGTGGAATGCCACTAATAGGACTTGATTTCGCTAAGCAAACATCCAGGAAGACACTAGGTTGTGCACCATCAATGAGAGAGGTATGCACAAAGTGTGAAGGATCTGGCACGTAGATCTCAGAATCAAAGATAGGAGATTTAGAGAACAATGAATGGTTGAATGGATCATTATCAATATCAATAGAAGCTCCATATGTTACTTTTTTTTCATCATTAGTATCACAAGAAGAAGAATCATCTTCAAGAGACACAGAAAAAGATGGCTCTTCAATATTTGCTTCTTCATTGAAGGAGGAAGCATTTGAATCAACTTCATTAGTGAATGTAGAGGCCAAGATGAGTGCATACTAAACTGTATGATAAATGAGAATGTAGAGGCCAAGATAGAAGCAACATGAACTGTATGAGAAACTTCTTCATTATGATCAACTTCATCAGAGAATGTAGAGGCCAAGAAATCTTTAGAGAGAGAACAAGAGGAGATGATGGGTTCACTCCATGCTTCATCTTCTACTTCCTTCCCACCAAAATATTTGTCCAAGTTGTTCCAAAGCTCAAATGGATACTCAACAGAATCTATGAGATGGTGTATATTTGGAGACATTCCCAAACACATAATTCCATAATCTCTATCACAATTATTTAGCCAATCAATATTCCCATCATAAGACTCGGGTTCGCTCAATGCACCAATGGAGACTTCAAAGAGATATTGCCTCTTCAAGTATGCGCTCATCTTGGGCTTCCAATCATCACAGTTGAAAGGAGATAGTAGAGGAACTTTTGAATCCATATTGAATTTGTTGATATGCTCTAGGAGATACTCTCTGCAGCCTGTATAACAAACTAGGAGAGAATCTTATAATCTAGACAAGCTCTTCTTCAGAGAGGGATAGGAGACTAGATGCGCTCCTCAACTCTGTGGAACTTGATCAACCTTGTTGCTCCGATACCATGTAGAAGATTGCAAGGTTGTGCTCCATGTAGCTCTGATACCATGTAGAAATAATAGCTTCAATGCTATGAGCAAAGATGCTAAGAAGAAGCACAAGAAATAGATTTTTCTATTAAGAATTCTTACAAGCATACACAGGAAAACTAGAGAGAAGAAAAAAGACTGGATCACATGAATTAAGAGATCAATATTGGTGTGTACCATTCCGTTGAATAATGATGAATAATAGTGTACATAAATAGCACATCACTCATAGGAAAATTGAGTTGTATGGAGACAACTCAAAAAGCTAAAAAATGATAACTTACCAAAATATAGCAAACCCCTATAGGTGGCTAAAGCACTTCCCAAATCTTTCAAGGACCTCACGGATTAGCGAAAGAATGAGTGGGTTGTCAAGGGAGATGAAAAAACATGCTAATCCTGGAAAATGGAGAGAAAGTAGTGAAGGATGGGTTGGCAACAAAGGAACTCAGTTTCCTAGTTAACTAGCTTTATCTTATCCACAGAAAAGCAGAATAAAACAGAATCTCTTGTAAAGCAATGTTTACTAATTCTGAATGTTGATAAAGTGGTCAAGATCAACCCAGAATCATAAATAAAGAATTCGTATAGATGGCATGTGTTGAATTTAAGGTGCAAACGGATGCCAACTAATTAAGACAGTGGGTAAATAATTAATCAAATAATTATTAATTATTTTATCCTAAATATTGATTGGGTTTAATATATTCCAACATTTCATTGACAAAGATTCAAAATCTTTTCTAAGAATCTGCAACTTAAAAGTATTTACCTTGTCTAATCCTTGATAGGTCCTTTCCAATGTATCGCATCCTACTTAGCCGTATTTGTTGGCGCTACTTTTGGTTTCCACCAACTCCCACTTAGAGCCCTATCTATATATTCTTCTTCTATTATTTGTGGCCTTAACATTGGTTCAGAAATTTAATTCAATTGATTTATATATGAGAGATATGAAGCTGAAATCTGATAAAATCTGCCATTAAAGACACAAACGACATCCTCATATCCAAATCCACAACATTTACATATAAAAGTTGTGAATATAATTTAGCTATTGAAATTTCTTAAAACCTGCCAAAGTTAGAAATAGAAGCGTACAATTGTTTTTAATGGAAAAGCTCATGCTCAATGCAAACTGATCGAAACACTAAGAATACATTAAAGAGAACTGTACCATTCTCATATCTCAGAAGCGTCTAGAGTCTTGTGTGAAACACTCGGAAAGCATATCTGCATCGGTATAAGCTTTTGAACCCATCACTTGGATTTTGACAGTGCCCATATATCTCAGAGCAGACACATACAGAGACTGCATGAAAAATTTCCACAATAAGCATAGAAATCTATCTTTAATTCCTTGTACCAATCAAATAAATTTTGAAACATTTAAAATTCAAACGCTATAGTGCAAATTTATTTCTATGGTTTTTCAAACACGACAGTGTAAAAAAATGTTGAAATGAAATTGATAGAAAGAAGTAAAAGATGGGGACAAGTAAGAGATTTAGAAGTCGCCTGGGTTATATCATGGATGAGAGTTAAGAATTAACCATTTTTCTAAGAATGGGTTGGTCTTTTAATAAATTAAACATTAATTAGAATGGGTTTTTATGAGTTACACATTAATTAGAATGGGTGTTTTATAAATTAAACATACCTGCGGTCCTTTTAGTCGACATAAACATTTCAACATTCTGGCATTGATGTAAACTCCTCAAGACAATTTATGTCTATCCATGACACGCTTTACTGTTCTCACGAACTCCAGAGGACTCTCCACCATTCCCATGATAGGAACCTGCACATGGAGTAAACCAAAGTGGTTTCCCAAGGTGCTTCACTTTTTGGTTTCAGCAGGATAAGCGTTCACCAAATCGCCCTCGACTCGCCGGAATCCGGCAGATCAATTTTGGTGTAAATCATACTTTTGAGGAATTAAATCGTAATTTTAATCATTGGGGTAGTTTTAAAATGCCCGATTTAGTATAGAAAGAGCTAATAAAATTGAAATTAGTAGAATTCCAAAATAATGAAATAAACAATTTGATTTTAATCAAAAAAAAGGCCGAAAAAACGGGGCGATTTGGTGAACGATTATACCACGCGTCTCCACTATGCTCTGCACACATTTAAGTTGTCAGCAGATCTCTGGAAGTATCCAGCTAAGTCTCGTACAAAACAAATAAACAAAAAAATTAATACGAAACTGAAACTTGTACAGAATGAATAATCGCATTTGGAAAGCTGTAGGTCAATTGTTTAATGCATAACCTGCGTTCCAGCTAAGACTCCGGTGTTTAACAAACATAATGCTGTAACTCTTGATTTCTTCATTTGATTAATAACAGTGTCCTTCGGAGGCTCAGGTCTCTTTTCATATGCATCTTGCAGGTTTTGTTCTGCAACTGAAGTACCCAGAGAGTAATAATTAATATAAGTTCATAAATGATCACATCTGAACGAATTGTTATGAAGACACTAGCCAAGGCGATTGCCGCTAAACTATGAAGTAATAGGAAAACGATTACCAGCTGACAGGCGAATCTGCAAGTAACGTTGCATGCCGTAGAAAATTACTGCAGTGATCACATCATTCACTGTCTGTATAGCATAAAATTAGAGCTGGAAGTATACATTATTATTTCAATCAGGCAATATGAAAACTAGTGCTGCAAGCATATAATGGTGTACTAATTTACATACCCCTCCTACATAATTCTTTATCTGTCTGATATCCTCCAAGGGAAACGTAGCGGAAGAAATAGCAGTGGGCATGTGTTCGACTCCACGGGGTCCTGGAATAGGCAGCTGGGTATCGTCAATCCATCCGGCCATTCTCAGTGAAGAACTTATTACATCAACCATCGTGTACCATACTAAAACTATGAAAAACCAAGCTATGTGGAAAAAATTAGCTACAATGGATTTCTGTGAGATAGTGCTGGATCTAATACTACTATTGGCACAGCTAGTAGGAAATGTTGGTGGAAGATCGGGATTGTCGACTCTTCTGGCAATAGCAAACCATGTCGACATGAAAGAAATGCCATCTCCAAGGGAATGATGGATCTTAAGAACCAAGGTGGCTCCGGCCTCGCTCGTTTTATAATTCAAGAGGTGGAATTCCCAGAGAGGTCGCGACTCATCGAGAGGCATTGGGGCCGATTTAGAGATATAATCATCCACACAGGCGTCGTATGATTCCTGGCCAGGAGGGAACTCTGGAATAATAATGTGGTCATCGATCTTCACTGTTGTTCTCTGCCACCGTAACACTCCCCGATCGTCCTTCCTCTGCAACATATATGAGAGTCAGTATGCATTCTATGAAACACGGTACAAGAAATGAATACATGGAGTTATTAGTATATAATAAATAAATGCAAGAGTGGTATCGATCTTGCAAAATATAATAAGAAAAGAAGTAGAAGTCGAGCTACGACCATTATGCAAGAAAAAAGTGGGTTTCTTGGCAACAGGGCATCGGCCATATTTTTCTTGGCGCGGGAGATTTGTGTTATGGGTTCTTCAAATTCGATTACTGAATTGATGCAGACAGACAAGGGCGAGACGTAGAGAGTCTCGCTCATTGGGCTTACTGTCTGCCCTTCCCCTTCGAATTCGTGGTCATCTCCGTGCAGATTCGTAGGCAACTTCATGGCCATAGTAAGAATTTAGACACAAAATACAAAAACCTAATGACAGAATTCAGCTGATAATTGCTATAAAGCGTTTACAGATAAACAATGCTGAAAATTCTAGTTGGTGAAAACACTTTATAGGTGTGAGCAGTTAATTAATAGATTCTCTGGTAGTTGATTAGTCCTTTAATGCTATACCATCAAGGTCATCTGCGCCTTTATAATCGCAACTAAAACTCAGAGATTCCCTGTTATTCTCACCAAACGAACGTAAGCCCGTCATAGCGAAATCCACAATTCCGAAGTTCCCATCCTCGAAGTATTTGTTTATTATTATATTATTACAGATTTATTATTATATTATATAATTTTGAGAAACCATATAAATGAGAGATATTTATTGTTATTATATTATATATTTTGAGAAACCATATAATTGAGAGATTTCTGTGGTGAATAATGTTTTCGGAGTATTCATGGTTGCCATTTTTTTAGTCCGGAAACCTGCTCTTCATAAATCATATTAATTTCAAATTAATATCTAGTTGGCCATTACTCACTTAACTCCAGAAGACAGATTCTCTTCAACCGTATCGAAAGAAAGTGATTCGGACATGAGTTTATATATAATTATGATGTATTTTTAATCTATGTTGAAATGTTTTTATTATTCAATAAGATATTATGATTATGAAATGAATAGATGTTATACATTTGTTATATTTGATTGATCTTTAAAAAAGCTTAAAATCTAAAATAAATAATATAAAATACTATTTAGTAATTTTTTATTAATTTTATATATATATAAAAGGTTAATATAATATTTTAATTTATTTGTAAATAATAAATGATAAAAAATCATATTGTAAGAGTTAATATAAACACAAAACAAATACTATTAAATAAATAATAAAAAAGACAAAAATTGATATGAAAAAACAAAAACAAATTGTTACTAATTTCTTTAACCAGTTGCAACGATTTCCCAAATCTCTAAAAAATTTGGGACCCTTATTTTAAATTTGTCTTGCTTAGTTTTGTTGGGATTTCTTGATTTTACTGCAATTTTGATTGTTGAGTGTTGAATGAATATCTTTATGCTGGTGCTGCCTTTGGTTTAGAGTATGGCTTACAATGATTTCTTATCTCGTTGTCCGAATTTGTTGAAGCTATGAAATCAGAACCATAGTCAACTACGCATCCACCGTTGCGGAGGTGCAGTAGAATGACGACCCGATCCAAAGCTCTATTTTCCGCCGATGCGCTCTCGTTTATATTTTTTTGTCAGCGTTTTGTTTTATAACCGTCGGAGCACTAGTGCTTTATATTTCCGCCGTTTTGGATGAGAAATTGTGAACACCATGACGAAGGTTTTGATCATTTTCGATCGCTGTTGGTTTTATTTTGCTAAAGCCTTAGTGTATTTGCGCTCTGTCCTTGCGGCTCTGTAACAAACTAAACTCCTGCGTGATGATTTTCCCATTCGCCGATGCTTGTTTCTTCGCCGATGTTTCGCTTAGGCTTTGGTTTTATTTGTCCCGATTTTTTACTGGTCTACGGAACTTTTTGCTTTTACAGTTTCCATCGTTGCGGCGATCTAACAAACTTATAGTTCGAGGTGATAGTTTGTTTGAGCTCTGATATGAGTTGTTTTTTAGTGATTTTTTCCCCGACGTATCTCTTTGCACTGCGGAGCTCACAGTTGTTTCGTTTTTCGCTGTTGCGGCCCATTAGCAGTTTGGATGTCGATCCCTTAGTGGTTCCGTGGGCCGATTTGGTTTGTTTTTCCCGCTGAAGGTTTTATTTTCACCGAGATATATATATATGGGATTTGGGGTTTCTTTTCTATTATTTTTCCTATGAACCCGTGCCTGCGCTGTCATTATCGTATCGAACTGGGTGTTGTACCTTAGCTGTCGGGAGCTCATTCGTAGCTGGCGTCGTTGTGGAAGCCGTCAGATTCTCCTTGTCGACTGCACAGCTCCTTGCCAGGTAGGCTAACTATGTTCTATCCCTTTCAGTTGAGTTTTGAACTAGGGTTTTCATCCTTGGTTGGGTTTTTTCCCGCCGCGGTCAATTGGGCACAAGGTTGTGGGTTTATCACCATATATGTGGTTCATTTTGACAGTTAGCAGCCGGGGGGGGGGTTCTCATTCTCCTTGATGAATGTTGCGGAACCGTTATGAGTTTTCGATTATTTCCCAACTGTTTAGGAAACTGGTGCAGATGAGCGTTACGCTGTCTGCACCGGCTTTTCTTGGTTTGTGTATGGTCGTCCAGGGGGGAAGTTTTCCTTTCTTTTGAGTAGGAAGTTAGGGCATATTATTCTAAGGTCGATAACGTCAAGGATGTAGTTTTGATTAGACTGGTTTCTTTGCTGGGAGAAATTTTACAATGTTAGTGAAGCTATGATGTTTTTGGTTGATCATGCTAATTTTTAGTCATGGGAAGGATCTAAGATTTTTATAAACCTATCTTGTGCAAGAGTATTTGATAGTTAGCCCTGGTTCTGTATTTTACATGGATTTAGTCATGACTATCGTGGCCGAGGTAAATGCTTATGTAGTTTTGTCTTTGTTCTTTGAATATTGGTTGAACAGCTCAATAGGACCTAAAAGACATTTTGTTGTATGACAGGGCAACTTTTCCGAAGACGAGATGTCAAAGAGGCAAAAAAAGAAAGCTCCTATAGTTGAAGAAGAACCTGAAGTGGAGGTTATCACAAAGGTTGGGTGCATTTACGAAGACACTAGATGCACCACCGGGGTAGAACCTGAATACAAGTGGGGCGAAATTTACAAACTGATTTCACACCAGGAAGTGCCTAACACCATTTTTGAAGAAGTAACAATATATACTAATATTGAAAAATCTGCCTTAATGAAGGTAGCTACCAGGCGTGAGATTTTCCCATGCTCAGAAGTAATTGGATGGATTCTGCCTAGGACAAATGTGACTACCATGATTCTGGCCAACACTGACAAGCAGGGCTATGCTGCTTACAGCCCTGTTTATGTATCATTAGCTTACCACTTACCAGAAGCCCAAGTTTACGTAACTGAAGGTTGGCTGAAGGAGATTAACCTAGACTTGGTTGAAACTGTAAAAAGAATGATGGTACCTAATAAGAATTTCTGAACCAGACCATCAGGGGAGTATGACACAGCTACTTTAAGGACTCCTTACAGGTTTAATGCGTTAATACTGAACATAATTTTTGGGAGAGCCCACAGAAGAAGTTTTAAGATAGGATGGGTTCCTATCATCTTCTATGTAGCCACCGAAGGGACTGTGTTCAACTAGGCAAATATTGTGTCTAACAGTCTCTCGGCTTGCATTGCTTCAGTGCTGAGAGGGGTGTCTTAGAAAAAATATGAGTTCTACATGAGCTCCATATTGATTGATTGTATACTGTGAAATCAACCATTCCCTAACCGAAGGTGCATATGGGACAAGGACAGAACCCCTGTGTACATGACCTACAAGCCATTATGGGCACACAAATACTACAATCATTATAGAGAAGTGTGTGAACAATTTATCATGCCCTTGTATACATTGATTTTCTTGAAAGAATGCAATTGCATGTCTGAAGAAGCATTGAAAGTGATTGAAGAGTTTGCAAATTACTACTTGACTAAGGATGGGATGCATATTAGAATGTATGGTTGCTGCAGGGCACCTTTGTTGCTTCCCAAATATGCCACTGACTATGTGGTACACAAAGAAGCAGTCAGGCAAATTTTCTTGGACAGTATAGGGATTTTTTTGTTCGAGCACAAGAAGGCAACTTATCCTCCCATACCGTTCAGATTGGGAAGTTATAAGTTTTCAAAAGTTAAAAAAGTTGATGAGTTTGTACAAGAACTGGAGAAATTTCACTTTGGAGAAATGAGCTTCCATAGGAATGATTCTCAGAGTAAAATGGTGGAGCATTGCAAGGAAGCCAATGTGCATTTTGAATATACAAACCATTGGGATAAGGATGAGGAAACTTTCAGAAATGCAAAAAATATGACTGCATTAAAAAGAAGATTTAAAAAGAATATCACCACCAAAGGTGGCAAGGGCCAGGCTGAGTAGAAGAAAGTAGATGAAGAGGAGGCCAGAAAAAGAGAAGAAGATGCTAGGAGACTAGCAGAGGAGGCCGAAAGTTGGCTTAGAAGTGAGGAAGAAGAAAAGAAGAAAGCCGAACAAGAAGCAGCTAAGAGTGCAGAGGAAGCTACCAAGAGGGAAGAAGAAGAAAGAAAAAAGAAAGAGGATGAAAAGCTTAAGAAGCAGGAAGCTGAAAGGCTGAAATTGATAGGATCCACGACAGAATAACAAACTTCTGACCCTACAGACACTCAAGTGCAAGATCAGGATAATTCTGATTCTCAAGACCTTGCTGCAACTGCTGGAAGCACTTTAGGGCAGGTTGTTGTTTCTGGCTTAAGACTGATCCCTTTTGAACAAAAGAAAGGGGAAGAAGTCCGAGACTTCAGTACCATTTTTTATGACAGAGAAAAAAAAAGAATTGTGAAGAGGACTGAGAAGAAATTTGAAACTGGGGGGTAGTCAGGGAGGATGATAAATGATAAAACTGTGGTCCATGGGACAGACAAGGACCCGAGACTGACAATCCGATCTGGAGCAGCATTGATCCACGCCTCTGAAGATAATGTGGATCGAATAATGACAGACCTTGAGCAATCAAGGAAAATTGCTGCCCAATTGAGAGACACTCTGAAAAAGGAGAGAGATGAAGGCAACAAATGAAAGAGGAAGTTTGAAAACATGCAAAATGAAGCAAAGTCCTCAAAGGCAGAGCTTCATTCCCTCCAAGTAGACAATATGTCTTTGGAAGTTGCTCAGGATAGCTTAGCAAAATTGCAGTAGGAATATTAGGAGCTAAAGATAGAAAAGGATGGGCTTAAAACAGCATATGGAAATCTTCATGCAGAAAGAGACCAACTGCAAAGTAAAATTGGGGAGCTGGAAATACAAAAGGCTACCTTGGCAGATACAAAGAAACAATTTTAGGTGCAAGCAACAGAGTTTAAAGAGCAAATTGCTTCACTAGCAGCATCTTTGGAAGAAGCCAAGGAACAGCAAACCAGTATTCATCCTTTCAAAGAGCATGTCTTAACACACAGAAGTAAAATGCATAGGTTGCAGGTGTCCATAGAAGAAAAGGGATGCAAGGTTTTGCAGGTAGATAATAGATTAGAAATTTTTTTGGAGACTTCTTCATATTTCGTAGATAGGTCTCAGGACATTTTAGAAGTTTTGACGGGAAGAATAGCAAGGTTGGAGGCCAATGAGGCTATCTCTGCATACTTACCAGCAAAGGATCAACAAGGTTTAAAACAAGATTATGACTTATTGGAGTTTGCCATAAACACAGCTGAAGAATTTAAGAAGGATGTAAAGAAAACGAAAGGGGCTTGCACCGAGTTTTGTAGGAGACTGTTGATCACTTACAACTGATGTCAGGTGGCTGCTGAGTAGAGAATAGATGCATTTCCAGAACACGACCTGTTCATAGAGATGTTACAGAACAGATATCAAGAGGATGAACAGAGAATTCAACAGGTCAAGGTCCTGGATGAACAGATCTTGAAAGATGAAGTAGCTCATTGAACGGTCAGTGTACAGTTACTGGAAGATCAACTACGCTTGAGCTCAGCCAGGATTGAAGTGATAAAAAATCAGGCTGTAACGTTTGAAATCAATATTTGTTTTCTTGAGCCTTCTGAGTTCGAGAACATTGCATCAGAAGCCTTAGCATGAAAGAAGTTCCTAAACAATCAAGCGGGGCCATCCACTTAAGTGCTTTATTAGTTTGTTTAAATGTAATAGTTTGTAAATTGTATAAGCACTAAATATGAGACAATTTTGGGAGATGAAATGTTGGGGAAGCCCAGGGGTCATTTGTGGGCATCCCAAAAGTTTTTGCCTTTTGTATAAGTATAGAAGAGTTAGAAGGAGAAGGGTCGTTTTCCCAGTGAGACTTGTGAAAAACTTGTTGTAAGAGGAACTATTTCGTTTTGCAATAATATAATTAAAATTTTGCCTGTTGGAGAAAGTTTTGGGGTGGAATGTTCAAATGTTATGAAAAGAATGATGTTGAAGGGGAACTATTTCATTTTCAGCTATGATTCATTAACTGTGAGATCGTTCTAACTTTTTTGAACCTATGTTCTTGTATGAAAGTTCTTTGGTTTATTTTATGATAATTTCCACCATGAGTAATGAATGTTTTCATAGACAATAAGCTATCTTGTTGTGCACCTTTCTATTCATGTTTATGTGTTTTGATTCAAAGAACAACTACCTGTGATTTTTCTTAATGCATGAACAGTAATACATTACTCATTAAATGATAATCTCACTCCCTAGGGACAGCTTAGCTAGTTTTATTTACTAGTGTGTGTGGTTTAGATGCGAGGGAGTCTAAGACGAGAGGTAAGAACCCGCGCATCACATTGTGATCGCTCCTCGTATTCTTTATCAATCTGCATTTTAGATAGGCACTTGCATCTCATACTTAAAGTTAAAAAACACAAAAATATATACGGTGGACCGGGCCGCAACTGGTAAAACCCTTTATTTTTGTTACTTGACCTACGGTAGCCGGACCGCAAATCGGACGAATTCCCCATACCAAACAGTCACGGGTTAGTTGGGAACGTTGACTGGGGAGAATCTCTTACTGTTGTTGCCTTCGATAATCCAGGCCTCAACACCACCCTTTAACTAAAGATTATTTAAATCTTAATCAACATGCATTTAAGCATAACAAGATAGGATCACAATGAAATGAATCCCTCATGTACACTTGTTACACTTGGGTTGATCTTGTTGATCACCTCAAGCAAGTCCAAAATCTCAGATAATATCTAAATGCCTATCCACATAATTAATAAACGATCTTTGTATATAAATTCAATACAAGAAAAAATGCATTAGTACCACTATTTGTGAAGGATTTAGAAAATCTTCCATTTCAAATAGTTCTACATAAGTGGAGCTAATGTCATGATATAAAAGTGGTGCCAAGTTTTATACTCTAAAATTGGAGCTTGTTAAATATGTTAATTTTGGGGTTAAATGAATATGTGGCATTATGTGGTGTATGTTGCAAACCATCAAAATCCAATTCTAGGTGGATTGAAATTTTATGGCGCACGCACACACACACACACACACACACACACACACATAGAGAGAGAGAGAGAGAGAGAGAGAGAGAGAGAGAGAGAGAGAGGTCTACAGATGCCATGGCATGGTTAAACCAATGGAGGATTGAGGAAAATGCCACATTGCAAATTATCAACTATATTAAAAATACTATCACATCTCAGTTTAAAGAGAAAATGTGGATGATAAAGATTTAGCCACTAAAAGAAAATTAAGATACTATAAGGACTAGGTCATTAACCCTAATCTAGAAGATCAAAAGTATCTCTCTATCTTAACTAGTTCAAAGAAGACAATTAATATAGTCAAGGTAAGAACAAACTCTCATTAGATTCATAGTGAAACATGGCATTGGACAACTCCTAAAGCACCATGGGTTGAAAGGATTTGTCATCTCACTAATACTACGACCTTTGAGGATGAACACCACTTTCTCTTAGAGTGCCTTACATACACCCACATCCGTTCGAAATTTCATAAAAATCCCCATAATCTTCTAACATATTGTCAAAACTATAGCGAACTAGGAATACGACTTTCTAAACTTTTTGATTATAGGATTTTTTTTACAGCGATCCAATTAACCCCCTCTCTTCTCTTAAGCTGAGATATACCAAATGGACCTCAAAAGATGTTAAACATCATCGTCATCAAATATATATATATAATACAAACACATACTGTGTATATCATCACTAACAAGTGTAAAAAAAAAATGAAAAAAAGCATGTCATATTTGACAAGGTTGTGTTATTCCTATAATAACACAACCTACTTTGCTAAATAGGACATGATTAAATGCTTATTTGATTTATAAAACCCACTTGGTATAAACCACCATAAAATAAAATAAAAAACAGTGCAAAAAAATCACAACCATACCCATATGTAGGGAAGTTAATTTCTTAAGACATATATAGCGAAGTTAATTTTTATAGGAAATTATTATGGATGTCACGCAAGGTTTATGTAAATGTCACTCGTTGTAAATTAATTTTAAATAATATTTTCATAATATTATTATTATGGGTATAATTTTTTAATTAAAAATATTAATATTCTTATATTAAATTGTATTTTTGTTTATTTTAAATTTAGTTATAATTTTTGTATATAAATTTGAAATATTAATCATTTTTTTAATAAGAAAATTTTTGCATCTTATTATTCATAATAATAATAATAATAATCTATTTTTAAGGTCACCGCCAAGCGAGACACCAAATTGGTGTATGAGACCCCCTTGTTTGTGGGACAAGGGACCCCCCTCTGCGCAACGATTTAACTGCTAAAGTCTACACCAAATTGGTGTATGAGACCCCCTTGTTTGTGGGACAAGGAGCCCCCCTTTGCGCAGCGATTTAACTGTTAAAGTCTATAGCGGTGTACATACACTACCCCCCTCTGGATTTGAACCCATGACCTCCTAAGAGGAAACACATGCTCTTAACCATTAGGCCCACTCATGCTCTTAAACATATTGAATCAAATATAGAGATATAAAAGTCTTCGAAATGACTATATCCATATTGTCTTAGCCGCATACTAGCTATTTGAAATAACTAAGGATATCTTTTATGAGCAATCAATAGAGGTTATACCAAAGTATAGATCAGTAACCAAAGAGAAAAAACCAAAGCTCAAACTAGAGACTTCTACTTAAGATTATACATAGTATCAGATAAATATCAAATCCACAAAGACCCAACTATGAAGCACTATCCAGAAAACCAATAGAAACCTCATTCAACATAGAAGAGAATTTCATGTTTCTTAAAGCTTTCACATTTTGTATTATATGATATTCTTGAATGGCCCCTGCTATCTCTGAAATTAACAAGGAGACACTTCTTATTTCATTTTCAATTGGGATTATTTCTAAAGCACAAACAATAGCTTCGTCATTCAAAGCGGAATCCGTAAAGTCGCCACTTTTACCCTACAAACATTTCAAATAGGTTTAATAAATTACCAAAAGGGATGTAAAGTCCCACCATCAAACATAAACACACAACAGAAGGTAATAACATGAAATAACATTACCTTGATAGAGACCCAGCTAGATTAGCCTTGAGTACAAAAATACACTTTGATTTTTAGAACCTAGTAAAGGAAGCGAGCCACTGTTAAATAATTCTACTAGGAAATAAAAGAAATCTGAATGAAGAGTTAAAAAAAACCTACCAAACAACATGAGGGAAGATGCAACTTTTGTGTTTCACCTAGAAAATATACTCTTTCACTCTAGTCACAAGTAGCAGAGAGGGTTTTAACCTTAGGTCAGTAGGGGATATTCTGGATAGAGAACGCCAAAATAATCATGAAAATCTCAAGGCTATCCAACACCATGTTCAATAAACCTTCGTTTGAAGTCCATGAGGATCAGTGTAACATTGTGTACGAGTCTAGGGTCTCATACCTCATGGTACCATTAAAATACCTCAAACATCGAAAATATTACATCATGGGGATAGTTCACGAGGTTGGTTTTCAAAGGGATGGACTATCCATAACTACCCGCTTGTAAATTCTACGTCACGAACCAACATTGATGCAAACGGTAAAGGTCTCCTTATTGGGTTGACAGGTTTGCAGATCAAAGAACACAGTCGAAACGTAAATGAACACCCACAAGAACACAAAGGAATGTCAAGGATTATGTCTTTTATTTATCTCAATAACAATGTTACTTATGGAAATGACACTCAGAGTCGAAGCTATGTGACTTAGTCAAAGTGACTATTACAGAATGATATGTGTTCTTTTCTGCAATTCTCAACAACACCACTGGGACAGAAGCCCTTTCTTATCCTACACTCCAATACTTATAGCCTTCACAGTTTCGGGGGTCGGTTTTTCGGTGAGGCACAGTTCCACCTATTTCTTATTAGGTTTTTGGAATTTAGACGATCTGGGTTGTCTTAAAATGGACCAAAATTCCTGGAGCATAGGTGAACCTAGGATTCCACAGGTTTTATAACCAGATCTAAAGAACAAATCGCCAAAAAAAAGAGAACGATTTGAGTACCAGTTATTCCAAGCCTCAGAGAGTTCTCAAGTAGTTGGATTCATCCTAAGATACCACTGGTTCAGATAAATGCTGCAATTGACTTGGCTTCAACTACCACTATGACTGCGCATTTATTTATGTAACTACTCCTGAATGGACCCTGTTACCAACAAACTTGTCAGTTGTGGCATATGTTAGTCGTGTAGTTGGATTCATCCTAAGATACCACTGGTTCAATAAATGCTCCAATTGACTTGGCTTCAACTACCGCTATGACTGCGCATTTATTTATGTAACTACTCCTGAATGGACCCTGTTACCAACAAACTTATCAGTTGTGGCATATGTTAGTCGTGATCAATTATTCGTTCGACTCCAATCGTTTGTCGTTTCGTTGTATGTTCTCTCATCGGTCCATTTGCCAATTGTTGTCTTTTTCTTCTTTTACTCGTTGGTCCTCCTCTCCTGGCTTACTCTCGCCCTCAACTGATTTATTTTTCAATGGGCCAATCGTCTTATTATCCTCGACTATAATTCTCAGAGGTTCGGATGCTCCTGCATCATCCTTTGCTGGTTGAAATAAACCTGACTTCCCCGTCAGTCGGCTTTACTCCTGTTCAAAAATCCATGTCGCTTCCTCTACTCCATTTCCTTCCCATCTAACTAAGTATTATTTCTTCTTATTCCATTGTGTTCGACCAACGACACATTCATCTAGGAATTTTGCAATCTTGTCTTCTTATTGACTAGGAATTTGCTCCCGCTAGTCGATAGTCATTTCTCCTCCAATGGTCTATACTTCCTCATAATTGTACAGGTCAGTAACGTTGAACGTGGTTGAAATGTTCAGCTCCTTAGGAAGGTCCAACAAGAAAGTGTTATCAGAAACTTACTTAAGTATCTGGACAAATTTTCTTCCACTTCAACTTGTTGTACATGGTCATAATCCAATTCACCTTCTTCAAAGGACTAGAGTCACCTCCATCAGTCAGCTCTAAACTTGTATGCAATGTTTCCCTTTTCCAGTCGTATTCTCACATGTTCGTGTACTTCCTTCATGTGCTCTGCAAATGATTCAACGTTTGCGCTCTTTTGCATACATGTCGGCAACTCTACCAAATCAACTAATCCATGTGGAATTCTACCTTGCATAATTGGGAATGGATTCATTTGTGTTGACCGATTCACCGAATTATCACACACAAACTCGGACTACACCAACGCATTCTCCCATTGCTTGAGGGTGATTCCATGAAGCTCGGTAACACTTTTTGGCCAAATTTGGCAATGAAAACCTGATTTTTTACTCATGTGCTAGATAGAAGCCCTCGAAACTCATATATTCCATGTGAATTTCGACTTGTAGTAAAAAAACAAATTGTAGAATATTATGTTGGCTTCCCAATGGTATTTTTTTAAATATTCCAATGTCATTTAATGTGCGAAATTTTGCATTTAATGAACTGTGTGACCTTAAAAATTTCAAGAACTTAATAAGTGGCTCGTATCCAACCCCAATAATTCAATCTTACATTAATAACTAAAAAATATATATAAATAAGTATGATCTACACAAAATGCACTATGGTATGCATATTTTTTTGTTAATTTATTTCGCAGTATACAATTATTTATTATGTTTTGAAAGAGACCAGATCTGATTTCAACATCATTTTATACACATGTGTGTCCATTCAAGATTTTTTTTCACTGTTTTCAAAAGTTAAAAAACCAAAGATACCCTTTTGAAGAGGACACGTCGATGTGTGGGTTGTGAATTTTTAAGAAATTTTTTGATGTGTATTTTTTACCCTACGGATTTTTCTTTGAGGTGCTTCGAAGTTGTTTTCAGGTTTTCTAAGGGTAAGTTTTAGAACTAATTAAAAAAAAAAACCATATGAATGCCAAAACGCATGTATGATACCTCAATGGATAGAGGATTCGGTTATGAATCTATGAACTCCGCTCAGTTGTGTGTCATGAATGGCAAGGTTTACACCCCTAGAAGACACAGAGAAACATTGATTTCCCTGTAAGAGGGATAATTCTCTATTTTTCAAGCCCTCTATCGAGGTATTCAAATCCCTTGATCAAGGTTGTTAACAGAAGCTCGAGCAAGGGTTTATTAAACCCTCGATCGAGCTACCATTAAACACTAAAAAAAATTGTGTACATGACTACCAAGGTTTTATATGCACGCTCACCGCGTTTATATTTAGTACAAAAAATTGAGGAGCAGTGATCAAATTTTAAGGGTGGGTCTTAAATTCAAATGGAAGTGCATTTATTCTTCGAGCCCTTCTAAGATGAAGGGTAATATAAGTAATTGTACTTACATTGACAAGTATAAATTACATAAACCCTTCACCAAAACAATGCAAAAAATAAATATTGTTCTTTCAATTTTTTACAATTTTTTATAATTAAGCACCCTTTAATATTTACATGAAAAAATTATATATTTTCAACAAAACTTATCTTGAACGCATTAAGTTTTCATATGTGTATCATTAATTTTACAGTTCAGTAACATAACAACTATTCTATTGTATTTTTTTTATAAAGTTGGAGCACACTTCATTATACAAAAAAACTACTTAGACTATGTCCTAACCATATTGAGGCATCCAAGTGCAATCCAAGTGCAATACAAACTTGAGATATATAAGAATGATAAGGAATGGGAACCTAACAGAAAATAATACACAACTAAGAAAACATTAAAAAAAATTCCTACATACCAAGCAAGTTAGCAAAGCTAGCATAACGTGGGTCAAGGCATTAATTTTTTTTGTTCAGCACTTGTCGTGAAAGCATACATGTATGGGATGGAGGGGAAACAGAATCAAGCCTAAGTCAATTGAATCGTTGCAAGTCGTTGCATGTCTGAGTCTCAACAATCCTCCTTTTAAATTGAACCAAAATACCAAAAGAAGTTTATTAATGGATAGATTTGATAAGTTCTAAGTGTGAGTAATTAAGGGCTTGTGGTTCTAAAATTTGTTGTGTTTTGTACCAGTCCACGATTCAATGAATCGTCAGTTACAAGTACTAATTTAATTTATTTAATGAAAACATATAATGCGTATACCTCTATGTCGAAACCGTTTTCCATGCTGATGTAGGCCACTACCCTCTTTATTGTCTTACCGAAAGGCATGATAATGAGGAAGAAGACCTAAAATTATGGACTTCACCTTCAAAGAATGCCTTGCTATCACATTGGTAAGGAGTGATAATAATATCACAACAATCCAACGTGTCAAAGGTTAGTTGATAATGTTAATTAAAGACTTATATGGTAAATTTAATATAGGACTTACTTATACTTGTCTCTTACTCTTTGCGTCTTGACACATTTAATATTTTAAGGTTGTCACTATTCCTTGACCCAATTCATATTATAAGATGAGGATGTGCATGCATAATAATCCTTAGTTATGACTATGAGATGAGGATTTAAAGGGAAGAGGATGTAAAGAGTGTGTAAAGACAAGTAATTTTTATATGTATTTTGGTGGCAGTGAGGACAAATGTTGTGAGAATCCACAATATTTGGAAGGACGGAGGGAGATTGCATCACGATCATGCACCCATCAAAGTGAATACTATTCTTAATCTAACAATTGTTTTTTTAATTTTATTAATAACCATTGTTTCTCCATATTGTGTTCCCAATGACACTTCTCTATAGCAATGCATAAATCGACCTCTACATAGTTTGTGATCCTAGCTACATGTCATTATTTGTATTTGCATGACATCGAGTTTTGTTCATAGTTGTCATGAGTCCATGATATTCATGCAAGAAATGAAGTCTTAAAGAGGAGGAATCATCAAACCGACCTTTTGAATTTCATTTTGACGAAAAAAGAGTGGATATTGGTAGCGAGGTTCACACAGGTAGTAGGCACAAAGTTTTGAGCTCGTTTCAAGCCTAGTAGTAGACTAGTAGTTCTTTTTTGTTATAGTCATAGTTTTTGACACATTGTCACACTTTATATTGCATCCCCAAGTGAATCGAGAGTCAGAGTCACATCTCGATGGCTAGTGTCTCGTAGTCATCAATGATTACTGGTCATCTTGCACAACTAAGTAGTGACTGCATTGCATGAGTGAGTGAGTTCGCCTAACATATAATTAGATCTCTCTCATTGTATAGATAAACATGTACATAAACATAATTGACAATTATAACCTATTACCAATTTGTTTCCTCTAGACACGAGTACATTAAGAATGTAGCATATGGATAAGACTCATGAAAGAAACATGACATGACGAGTCACTCCACTCATAAAAAAAGGTTTTCTCGTGGTGATAATAATATGTTGTGCCCCATATGTGCAACCTTGCGACCCTCCTTATAAATAAATTTAATGAAGTTTAAATTTTTTCTGGACCAGAGATATTAACAAAAACATTGAACTCTATGTTGAAAATAGGCATGGCTTTAAACAACACTATAGATGACATTGATTATGAATATTGTGTGCAATGACCAAGTGGACAAACTATTGTTTGTAGCAAAATGACCATGACGTAGATACAATAAACCCTTCAATGCATCCTAGCATGATAACTCAAAACTTTAACCAATAGTTGCGAAACCTTGATGGTGAAGCTAGTTATTCATTTTGGGGGTTTAACAATCATTTTAGAGTCTGTGAACTACGTGCATTTAATTTTTTTTTTATGCTTATATTCAAGTAGTATCATGGTGTGTTTTCATTATAATTCAACATCTATCTTGTTTATGTCATCAATGCTTGGTAAGGAATTTCAACATCATTTGATTCCTATCAGCAATATATCAAATGTGTATACAATCTAGTACATAAATGTAGTGAAAGGTTTTAAATACTAAAAATACTTTTCTCCTTCGTATATAACTTTTAATTTAAAAAAAATACAATTATGTGATATGACTTTGAAAACACTAATTTTTATCTTAATCGTAATGTTCTATTCCGCCCTGGGCTCTGGGATTTAAACATCTGGCCTGATGATCTATATCGTAGGTAGATCATAGTCCTGAGAATCCAGGTCGAGTGGACACAACTCGCCTAAGTTCAGCTCATCAACTGAATTGCATGCATCATTGCCATAGTATTCTTTTTGCATTGAACCAAGGAGAGCAATGTTGCATGCAATTCAGTTGATGAGGTGAACTTAGGTGAGTTGTGTCCACTCGACCTGGATTCTCAGAACTATGATATACCTACGATATAGATCTTCGGGGAAGATAATTAAATCCTAGAGCCCAAGGCAGAATAGAACATAACTATTAAGATAAAAATTAGTGTTAAATTCAGAGTCATATCACATAATTGTAGTTTTTTAAAATAAAAAATTATATACAAAGGAGAAAAGTATTTTTAGTACCTTTAGAGAGATGAAAATGTAAGCATGAAAAAAAAATATGACCTCATTTCCTTGGGTTATATCAATGTCCATTGTTTACTCTTCAAAATTGTTATTATGCCACACATTTGCAGTTAATCTTGCCAATAAATTATTGAATGACATTAGATTTTACATCAATAACACGTGACTAATTGTTTTGGTGTTTCATAATGCAAAGAGTGGAGGAAAATAAATAACAGAAAAGGTATTATGGCGACTGTGGGATCCGAAAAACAAAAAGTACAGAAACTAAACATGATACTAATTCTCATTTTGACAAGAATTGAAAATGTTCAATGACATTAATTCAAATGGGGATTCAAAATACAAGGCATCCAAGCATATTTTGGAAGACTTCATTAAATGAAAAGCTCGATCGAGCTTTTTAAAACTTTAACTAAAAAAATATTCGAGTGCCCATATTCGTGTGTGCAGACAAATATGGACACCCAAAAATTTATTTAATGAAAGTTTTAAAATCTCGTATTGTTCATGGGAACAAGGTCTTCGAATTCAATTAAAATCAAACATAGAATTATATGATAATAAAATTTAATAAAACATAATTTCGACTAGAAGAATGATATGTGTAGGTAATAGTACATACCTTGAAGAAGAAACAAGTAAAAGCATTACTACTGCCACTTCCTCTAGATTTTATGTGTAGATATTAGTCATGGAGTAATTGGAGTTATAGATGTTGGATTAATAGATGATCAATCATATCTATAAATCCAATTAATCCACGACCCATATCTACAAATGAATATAAATGACCATTTTCTATCCAACAAACGCAATGAATTATATCAAAGGTTTGTTGCCTATTTATAGTAAAAACGATTAAAGATGCTCGATCGAGCTTCTTTTAACCCTTGATCGAGCTTCTTTTAACCCCTGATCGAGCTTTTTTTAACCCTCGATCGAGCTCTTGTACCTCGATCGAGTGTTTGTAAACCCTCGATCAAGAGTTTGGAAAAATCTCGATCGAGGTACATTTTTTTGTTTTTGCCGAAATTACGTTGCCATAAATTGTAACCCACCTCCATCGATGCACCCTTGAGTTGGTCTGATGTCAAACATCGTAACAAATTTCCTAGACTTCAGCTTACAACCTTTATTTTCCCATTAGTATATGAGTGATATGCCGAACTAAACTGCAACTTGGTGACCAGCTTCTTCCACAAGGTCCTCCAGAATGAGCCATGAACTTTGTCTCAAGTGGCTTGAGGTAATACTCTTCAACAATATGTGCAGTCTCACAACTTCCTTGAAGAACAAAACAACCATTGGAGTAAATTTGAGGTTTAAAATGGGCCTCATAAGGAAAATAATACAATAGTAGTTGAAATAACATTTACTAATTTTGGAGGAAGAAAAGAATAAATTGTTTTTTTTGTTCGTATTTTTGACATATCTCCCTATGTTTTTACTCAAATTTCGAGTGAGAGCACTCGATGTCATCGTCACATTTTTTCAGGTATTTATTTTTTGGGGGTAGCAAGGTCCATCAAAAGTATGTAGTGTGGGTACTCGTTGGAAGCATAATTTAATTATGCATCCAACGAGTGCTCTCGCTCAAAATTTGAATAAAAACACAGGAATTTATGTTGGAAATACGAACAAAAAAATAGTTTTTGATGACAAATATGTCAAGAAAACCATTATGGTTGACTCATTTTATTGAAATTCTATTGGTTTTTGAATTCCAACTCATAAGGCTTGTTTTCTTATAAGGACCATTTTAGACCTGATATTTCCTCTAATGAATATTGTTGGCATCCCTCGTCTTCTAGCATGGAATAAATGTGCCATTTTTGAAAATCTATCCACCACCATGAATATGGAGCCATTACCTTACTACGTCATGGGAAATCCCAATACAAATTCCATACTAAGGTGTTCCCATAGAACCATCGGTGTTGGTAATGGTGTGTACAATCACGCATTTCAAATTCTTACTTTATCATGATGGCATACTTTGCATTGTTGAATCCATTTCTGCAAGTCTATCGGCAGACTTGGAAAATGGTTTTTTTATTCAACCAATTCTCTAGTCTTGTCGACCAAAAAACATCCTGTTAGTCCACCACTATGTAGTTCTCAAATCAAATTCTCTCCCATTGGTCCTCGGGGAATGCATAACTGATGTCCCTTGAAAAAATATTCATCTTAGATAAAATAACCCAAGTATGGGGTCCAGTAGACACTCCATGGCTCTGTCGATGCTCTCCATGCATCCTTGAAATATTTGTCAGCTTCATATCCCATCTTCACCTACTTTAATCCTTTTGTATGCATTATCGATGTATTTAACACCATCTCTCTTCGACTCAATGCGTTGGTTTCCTTATTATATTTACTCAACTTGTTGTTGCAGCTGCAACAAATTCCCAAAATTCCAAAAAAATCCAGGACCCTCCTTTGCTTGGATTAGTTTGATTTGATCTAATGATTTTCTAGAAATATTTCTAATGCTTGGATTGATCTACCATTTGTTTTAGATTTTCCTCTAACGCTTGAAAACAATCCACTGTTTGATCAAACTTGATTGTTGCCTTTGGATACAGTCTCAGCTTGTTTGCTCGGTTTGTTTCTTAATGAAATCAATTGTTATTGTCGGTTTCAAAGGCGCATACAAAAAGAATCCATTGGCATCCCGCCTGTCTGCTGCCAGCCTGCAATCAAGAAGCAGCGAAGAACCTCTTGTTGCAGCTGCAACTATTCTCCCCAAATTTCTTAAATTTTGGTCCCCTCCTCATGATTGAGCATGGTTCTTTTTAATAGTTTGATCCATGAATTGTTGTTGGTCGTACTTTAATTTTGAATGATTATTGAAGGCTAATAATAATCATCTTGGTTTTCAGAAGTTGCGTGTGTTTCGAAGTTGTTTTGGGTCACAGATTTTAAGTTTGGGTTTGCTTGTTGAAGGGTCGCCGTTTCAGAGGAGAAACAGTTTTAACCGTTGCTGAATTTCGGGGTCTTAATCACGGAGCATTTTATTTTGATCGGAGGCTGTAGTCTTCTTTAGCTTCCGCCGTTGTGGATCTCAAATCAGTTAGCCACCCGAAGTATAAATTGCTCCGACCGCCGATGCGAGTCTGCCTTTAGTCGTGGGTCCGTAGTATTTTCTCTCCCGCCATTGCAGCTGTGCAAGGCTTTTTGCTTCCAATGTCAATGTCTTCCGACTTCTAATTAAATCTTTTCCTGTCCGCATTTCAAGTGTCTTTACCCTTGTCTCTTCCGCCGTTGCGGCTACGAAAGTCATTAACCTTCCGATGTGTTAGTCGTTTTTCTGCCGATTCAGACCTTACGTCGCGGACTAGTTTATCCTTTACTTTTCCGCCGTTACGGCTGCGGAAAGCATTACCTTTCCGGTCAGTTAGTAGTTTTCTCCTCTGATAAAGATTTTCCCGTTGCGGAATGATTTGTCTTTGATATCTCCGCTGTTGCGGCTCGCAAATCAATTAGCCACTCGAAGTATAAATTGCTTCGACTGCCGACGCATCAGTTTTTTAGTCGCTTGCCCGTAACTTTTCTCTTCTTCTGCCGTTGCGGCTGGGAAACGCTTTCGTCTTCCGATGTTAAAACTCTTCTGACTTCCGATATGACTAAAGTATTTCGCAGTACCCATTCTTGTCAGAATCCGCCGTTGCGGCTGGGGGCAGAGCTTTTAACATCCGATTCCAGCACCCTGAGCGTCCGATGAGTCCCCGTTCCCCGTCGTGGGTGTTTTCCTTCGAACCCATAGTTAGACGAAGCAGTGGTGCACCCGGCCTTTTCTTGCTGCTCAGCCGTTGTATTTGATATAATTTAACGTAGTGTATTTTCTTGAAAATACTGTCCCAATGAATGATTGTTGTCATTTAATGGCAGGAGCGTTCGAGGGACTTTTCACACCATCGTGGCGCGAAGGCATAGCTGCGAGCTTTGGAAAAAGGTCGAACCAGCAGAATCGCAAAAAGGGCAAATGAAGGAAAAGACAAAATGAGTAGCGACAAAGACACAGAACCAAAAGATCTATCAGTTACTGATCAGATCATGAATGCGTGTAGAAGGATAAAGAGAAAGGATTCGAAACATTTGAGGAAACCGAAAGGTCACGCGTTTGGGGGTAGCCCAAGAGTTTTGCTTGTAATATAAATATTTGAAAGTAGAACCTAGAAAGGGACTTTTTCCCAGTTAGATTTGTGAAGACATATTGTAAGAAGAACTATTTCCTTTTGCAATAGATAATTACAGTTTGCCTGTTGGAGAAAGCTTGGTGGAATATTCAAATGTTGTGCTATGGATTTGTTGAAGAGGAACTATTTCGTTTTCAACTTTGTGTCCATTAACTGTGAGACCGTTCTAACTCTTTGAACCTATGTTCTTGTATGAATGTTCTCTGGTTTATTTTATGAAGATTTCCACTATGAGTAATGAGTGTTGTTCATAAACAATTGGCTATTTGGTTGTTCGAATATCTTTTAATGTTCATGTGTTTTGAAAGAAGTATCAGCTATCTGTGATTTTTCATAATGCATGTACAAATTACATTACTCATTAATGAATGATAACTTTGCTCCCTAGGGATAGGTTAGGTATTTAGTTGTAATTTCTTGTTGTGTGTGATTTAGATGCGAGATAGTTTAAGACGAGAGGTAAGAACCTGCGCATCACATTGTGACCGCTCCTCGTATCCTACATCAATCTGCATGTTAAATAGGCACTTGCATATCATACTTAAGTCAAAAAATACAAAAATATACACGGTGGACCGGGCCGCAACCGGTAAAACCTTTTTTTTTGTTACTTGACCTACGGTAGCCGGACCACAAATCGGACGGATTCCCTACACCAAACAGTCACGGGCTAGTTGGGAACGTTGACTGGGGAGAATCCCTTACTGTTGTCTCCTACGAATTTCCAGGCCTCAACAGTTTTGGCGCTAGAAGGAGGGACGCTAGTGCATGGCTGGCCATGGAAACATATTTTCCCAAGATTACCCCACCAGCAGATATTTGGAAGCTTTTGAATTAACCCAAGTACATACGAGTTCTGGTTCTACCTGTGAAGCAAGTAAACCCATTTTCATCTTACGATTTTCCTGACTCAAACTCCTGTCTGTTCACCTTGTTCATGGCTGGTGTAAATGTGAATCAACCCAACCCTCTACCGGCTTGGAGAGCTAGATCACCTTTAAACCTCACACCTCCTTTGCATAACCTACCTCAAGCTTTTGACAAGCTACTGCCTAAGTTTGACCCCGAGGAAAGGATTGCTGTAGATGACCTCTTGCAAAGTTTCTATTTAGCAGTAGAAGGGTTAAGGGCTGGGGAGTATGAAGATGTGGTATGTAGATTATTCCCCTATACCCTTAAAGGAGCAGCAACATCCTGGTATTTCGGTTTGCCGGTAAACTCTATTCCTGATTGGGACACTTTTGAAAGAATGTTCAGAAGGAAGTACACAGCCCAAAAGACACATGCATCACTGATGAAAGGTCTTGGTTTGTTAAAAAAAGAGAAGAATGAGAGGGTGCATCATTTTACTCAAAGGTTTTCAATATACCTAAAGAATTTTTCTGTAGCTGATAAGCCTTATGATAAAGTTTTGATTGAATATTATACTTCAGTTTTAGGGCCTGATTTGGCAATGTTCGCTAAAATGAAAGCCAATCCTACATTGTCAGAAACTTATGAAGAGGCTGAAAGGGTAGAAGCTGAAAAAGAGAGCGTAGAAGATTATTCTGAGCCTAAGGAGGAGCAGTCACGTGACCTTGAAGGAATGTTAAGAATGATGCAGAAACTATCTAACAGGGTGATAGATTTGAAAAAAGAAAAGGAAGTTCAGAAAACTTATAAACCCCACTACCAAAAAAGGGAGGATAACAACCAATGGAAAGTTCCTCTACCAAATTTAGCATCAATGAACATAGCAGAAATAGGGGGGGATAATTTCTATACTTTTCACCAGCAACCTCACTCTGAAAATAAGTGCCCTCAATGGTTGAATTCAATGTCATTGGTGATGAATAAGTTGCTGAACTCTAGATTGACTAAAACAGTGATGAAGAAGGAGAGAAAAACCAGACCATAGAAAAACAATATGATGATACCATGTTCTTATGGAATGGTGCCTCGCTTTTCAACACAGAAGAGAAGGCTCCTAAGCCTGAATGCCCACCAACAGCCACAAAAGGTATGGACTTAGCAATTAAAGACAATACAATAATTTCAAAGATTAAAAAATTGCAAGAGAATGTCAAGAGACAGATAGATGTGAATGTTAAAAATGACACACTTGAAGTCACTGCTGTCAACCAGGAAGTAGAGCCAATCAATGAGCCTGCCAAATAGGTAGGTGTTAATGAGGGAAACACTAAAGAAACTAAAGAGCTTAAAAAGGATATACCCACTCAAAACCAACCAGGAGAAGAAGACATAGAACTAGGTTGGGAAGAAAAAATTGATACCTTGCCTTTTCTTTTGACCCTAGAAATGTTGAATCATAATGTGCATAATTGCTTGGTAGATTCTGGATCAGCGGTGAATGTTATGCCACTGGAGGTTTGCAAAAATATTAATGGACAGCCAGAGTCCACATTTTGTGAAGTAACGCAATTAGACAGCACAGGTGTCAAAGTAGTGGGAGAAATGAAAAATGTCCTCATTCGCTTGTCTGCAAACAACAAGATTTGTCAATTTATTGACATTACTGTGGCTGACATACCTAGTGGATATGGGCTTATTCTCAACAGAGATTGGCCTGCCAGGTTAAAAGGCTATTTTGCTTCAGATTGGTCTCATTTACTGTTGCCTCTCACGGGTACCCCAAATAAGATTAATATTTTGAGAGAGCTTTAGATGAAGCATACTGTCACTAAGCTAGGGGAAAGTAATGAATCTGCTGAATCTGTCCTGGGAAATTATCTAACCGAGCTTAAGCTAAGACATCATACCTCAAAAAGGGCCAGTTCTATGATTGACACTCAGCCTAAGCTCCTTCAACTTCCTCAGGCTGAAAAGGATGACTATCGGGTAGTAGACATGTGTTCAATTTCAAAAATAGCATAGCTAGACCATGGATAGATTTTCAGCCTACACTGCAGCCTAGCCCTTTAACTCATTGGACTGAAGATTTTTTAAGGGCGGGCCCACATTTTCTTTTCATTTTGTACATAAATAAATTTATCTGTTTTCTTTAATGCTTGATGTTATTTTCTTTGTTTATTGATTTGAGGTTGTTTTCTTTTGATTTACTGCTTTGATATTGTTTTATTTTAAGTTTAATGCTTGGTTGCTATTTCTTTGGTTTTGAATAAAGAGGCAAACATTGGTTGCAATGGAAACATCAGGGTTCTTGATTAACTAAAATCTTGAGCAAAATATTGTGTTTTGAAACATTGAATGTCTTCTAGTAGCAGTGTTCCTAATTGGCCATGCATTCATTGAAGTTCTACTTAACCCCTGTAAATAACTTAGAAGTAACAGGTTTGGAATACTATTTGTAGGCTCCATCCATTTCACATCTAAGATGTCCGAAGGAGTGAAAGCAGAGGACCCATGGAAAGGAAGCAAAGTAGAAAGTACATCATATATAAATGATCCCATGTCGTAATTTCAGAAAAGCTAAAAGCTATCAAGAGTCAAAACTCCTTAAAAAAGAAACAATACATATCAAAGCAAAGCTTGAAAAGCATGAATCTCAAGATTGCCAAAGTTCCTCTCCGTCCGTGAGATGGAAAGCTAATTCTTCTCTCACACAAAAGGGCACTATGGGATAGAGGAGCCTGAATAAAATTCAGAAAGAGAGGCAGATGGATGACTCACAAGAACTAAAGTTCCAATAGCACAAAAGTGCAGTTGGCATGGGAATGAGGAACAAATGGATAGTGTTGTTTACTATATGTTACAATCCTTTGGTGTCCAAGCTAGAACTTACCAAAGGACGGGTAAAATAAACCTCACTTATTAGGCCTCAAAAGAGTTATTCAGACTTGCGAATATTTCTGATGTTACCATTTCCCAATGAATGGACTACTTCTCAATGATCTAAATGCATGAGTTGGCCAACTTAGGAATACAAACATCTAGAATATTTCAGCTTCTATCCAGATAGTCTTGCACTGGGAAAAAGTTAAGTCAGAAATCTGGGGTTCACCAAGTAGTCGCCAATTGTTGCAGCTGCAACAAATTCCCAAAATTCCAAAAAATTTCAGGACCCTCCTTTGCTTGGATTAGTTTGATTTGATCTAATGATTTTCTAGAAAGATTTCTAATGCTTGGATTGATCTACCATTTGTTTTAGATTTTCCTCTAACGCTTGAAAACAATCCACTGTTTGATCAAACTTGATTGTTGCCTTTGGATACAGTCTCAGCCTTTGTTTGTTCGGTTTGTTTCTTAATGAAATCAATTGTTGTTGTCGGTTTCAAAGGCGCATACAAAAAGAATCCATTGGCATCCCGCCTGTCTGCTACTAGCCCGTAATCAAGAAGCAGTGAAGAACCTCTTATTGCAGCTGCAACTTTTTTTTTCCCAAATTTCTTAAATTTTGGTCCACTCCTCATGATTTAGCATGGTTCTTTTTAATAGTTTTATCCATGAATTGTTGTTGGTAGTAGTTTAATTTTGAATGATTATTGAAGGCTAATAACACTCATCTTGGTTTTCGGAAGTTGCGTGTGTTTCGAAGTTGTTTTGGGTCGCAGATTTTAAGTTTGGGTTTGCTTGTTGAAGGGCCGTCGTTTCAGAGGAGAAACAGTTTTAACCGTTGCTGAATTTCGGGGTCTTAATCACGGAGCATTTTATTTTGATCGGAGGCTGTAGTCTTCTTTAGCTTCCACCATTGCGGATCCCAAATCAGTTAGCCACTCGAAGTATAAATTGCTCCGACCGCCGATGCGAGTCTGCCTTTAGTCGCGTGTCCGTAGTATTTTCTCTCCTGCCGTTGCGGCTGTGCAAGGCTTTTTGCTTCCAATGTCAATGTCTTCCGACTTCCGATTAAAGCTTTTCCCGCCCGCATTTCAAGTGTCTTTAGACCTTGTCTCTTCTGCCGTTGCGGCTACGGAAGTCATTAACCTTCCGATGTGTTAGTTGTTTTTCTGCCGATTCAGACCTTACGCCGCGGACTGGTTTATCCTTTATTTTTTCGCCATTGCGGCTGCGGAAAGAATTACCTTTTCGGTCAGTTAGTAGTTTTCTCCTCCGATAAAGATTTTCCCGTTGCGGAATTATTTGTCTTTGATATCTCCACCATTGCGGCTCGCAAATCAATTAGCCACTCGAAGTATATATTGCTCCAACTGTCGATGCGTCAGTTTTTTAGTCACTTGCCCGTAACTTTTCTTCTTCCGCCGTTGCGGCTGGGAAAATCTTTCATCTTCCGATGTCGAAACTCTTCCGACTTCTGATATGCCTAAAGTATTTCGCAGTACCCATTCTTGTCAGAATCCGTCGTTGCGGCTGGGGGCAGAGCTTTTAACATCCGATTCCAGCACCCTGAACGTTCGATGAGTCCCCGTTCCCCATCATGGGTGTTTTCCTTCGAAACCATAGTTAGACGAAGTAGTGGTGCACCCCGCCTTTTCTTGCTGCTCAGCCGTTGTAGTTGATATAATTTAACGTAGTGGATTTTCTTGAAAATAATGTCCCAATGAATGATTGTTGTCATTTAATGGCAGGAGAGTTCGAGGGACTTTTCAGACCATCATGGCGCGAAGGAATAGCTGCGAGCTTTGGAAAAAGGTCGAACCAGCAGAATCGCAAAAAGGGAAAACGAAGGAAAAGAAAAAATGAGTAGCGACAAAGACACAAAACTAAAATATCTATAAGTTACTGATCAAATCATGAATGCGTACAGAAGGATAAAGAGAAAGGATTCGAAAGGTCACGCGTTTGGGGGAAGCCCAAGAGTTTTGCTTTTAATATAAATATTTGAAAGTAGAACTTAGAAAGGGACTTTTTCCGAGTTAGATTTGTGAAGACATATTGTAAGAAGAACTATTTCCTTTTGCAATAGATAATTACAGTTTGCCTGTTGGAGAAAGCTTGGTGGAATATTCAAATGTTGTGCTATGGATTTGTTGAAGAGGAACTATTTCGTTCTCAGCTTTGTGTCCATTAACTGTGAGACTGTTCTAACTCTTTGAACCTATGTTCTTGTATGAATGTTCTCTGGTTTATTTTATGAAGATTTCCACTATGAGTAATGAGTGTTGTTCATAAACAATTGGTTATCTGGTTGTTCAAATATCTTTTAATGTTCATGCATTTTGAAAGAAGTATCAGCTATCTGTGATTTTTCATAATGCATGTACAAATTACATTACTCATTAATGAATGATAACTTTGCTCCCTAGGGATAGGTTAGGTAGTTAGTTGTAATTTCTTGCTGTGTGTGATTTAGATGCGAGAGAGTTTAAGACGAGAGGTAAGAACCTGTGCATCACATTGTGACCGCTCCTCGTATTCTACGTCAATCTGCATGTTAAATAGGCACTTGCATATCATACTTAAGTCAAAAAACACAAAAACATACACGGTGGACTGGGCCGCAACCGGTAAAACATTTTGTTTTTGTTACTTGACCTACGGTAGCCGAACCGCAAACCGGACGGATTCCCTACACCAAACAGTCACGGGCTAGTTGGGAACGTTGACTAGGGAGAATCCCTTACTGTTGTCGCCTGCGAATTTCCAGGCCTCAACACTTGTGCTTAATTAGAAAAGTATAAATCTGCAAGAAATCTACCCACTTCATGTTCCATTAATTTAACTTGGTTTGAGAGTTCACATACCTCAAATACTGATGGTCGGTGTATAGTAAAAACTTCTTCAACAATAGATAATGCCTCCACTTCTTCAATGTTTGAATGATGACATAAAACTATTGGTCATAGACTGAATTATTATTTTTCGTTTCATCCAATTTTTTGCTAAAGAATGATATTGGTCGACCCAGTTCAGCACTGCTCCAATCTCCACCCCAATTGCATCATAGTTGACTTGGAATACCTTGTCAAAATTAGGGAGAGCTAACACTGATCTCTCTGTCACCTTCTATTTTAGCTTCTTGAAATATCTTCGAGAATATTCTGACCACTTGAATTCACTCGTCTTCATGCACATCGTCAATGGTGCACATATCAGACTAAAGTTATTTATGAACTTCTGATAAAAACTGAAAATTCCATGTAAACTTGTAACTTCTATCACACTATCTTCAACCATTCCAATATGACCTTGACTTTTTTTGGATCCATCGACAATCCTCGTCGAGAAGTAAAAAATCCCATATATGTTAATTCTTCTTTCATAAAGGAGCACTTTATCAAATTCACTAGAAAATTCTCCTCTTGCAGTCGTTGTAACACTTATCGAAGGTGTGTCAAGTGTTCTCCCTTAGTATGACTAAAAAACAATATATCCTCGAGATAGACTACGATGAATTTCCCAAGATATGGATTTAGTATATCATTCATCAGTCTCATGAATGCATTGGTCACATTCGTCTACCCAAATGGCATAACCAATCATTCATACAACCCTTCCTTCATCTTGAAGAATATCTTCCATTCATCGCCTTCCTTTATCCTTATTTGATGATACCAACTCTTCAAGTTGATCTTGGTGAAGTATCTTGCTCCACTCAGACAGTTGATTAGGTCATCCATCCTTGGAAATAGAAACCTATATTTGATAGTGATATTGTTGATGACCCTTGAATCATTACACATCCTCCATTCTCCTCCTTTCTTCGATGCAAGTACAGTTGGTACTACACATGGGCTCAATATTTCTCTGATTAATCCTCTATCTAGCAGCTCCTAGACTTGTCGGTTCATGTCAGCATTTTCTGTTTATGTCATCGTATGTGGCGCCTTGTTTGAAAGACTCAATCCGGGAATCAATTTGATATGATGATAAATACTCCTCTTTGGTGGAAATCCTGCTAGTAGGTTATCAACCAATATGTACCAAAATTCCTTCGACACCTCTCCTACTTTCATCGGGACCTTTTCCGTTAGTCGCTCCACACTAAGACCATTTGAAATGATGGTGAAGCAACAACCTTGTTTCTCTTCCTCCTTTAAGAATTCTTTTGTCGAGCTCATCAACACTCTTTTCTCCCAATAGTTGTTCTGACTTCTTTGATTTCCCCATTCCTCCTTCACTGGGACCAACTTTCATCTAGCACCGTACTTCCACATAGCAGCTGTGTTTGCATGAACATCGTTTATCATATTGTGGTTGTATTCCTATGGTTTTCCTAACAACCAATGTCAAGCATTCATTGGGATAACATCACATAATACAATATCTTCCAACTGACCAATTTTGAAGTGAATCAAACATTGTTAGCTCACCATCACATGGTTTCAGTTCTACAACCATTGCACCCTATATGGTCTTGGGTGCGATCGACACTTCATACCTAGATTCTTAATGAATTCTATCGAGACCAAATTCTTCGTAATTCCTCCATCGACAATTGTCAAACAACATCTATCAACGATCTTTACCCTGGTTCGAAAAATATATTTCCGTTGCACCGATTATTTCTCCTCTTGTCGGGTTGACATTATCAATGTCCATCAAACCGTGACACTTCGACCTCCTTCTGATTTCTATTCATCCTCGCTACTTCTAACCGTCGATCTTTCTCTAGTACTAGAAATGTCGCCAAAATTTCGTTTAGTCTCCGACTGCTTCTCAACATAGATATTTTTTGGGAATTTGTATGCCTTATTCCTGACTTCACGACACTTAGAGCAGACCACATTTTTTCTATCATACTCTCTTATTTCGTCAGTTCTTCTCTGACTGTATGTGCCTCTACCCCACGTCTCTCTACCTTCTCACATATAGTCGGATGTAGCCTCCTTGGTCAAAGTCTCCTCTTTTTTTTGGCTTTCCTCGATGAGTTCTCTCTTTGTCCAAATACTCTATCCCTTGGTCAAAGTCTCCTCTTTTTTTTGGATTTCCTCGATGAGTTCCACCCTTTGTGACAATAGATGCGTTTGGTCTTCTCCTTGTTCTTCTTGTCATTTTCCTTGCAAGGATTCGAACCCCCATCAGGAAATTTGGGTATGTCTTTCTTCTTCTTATTTGGCTGCTCCTAGGTGTCAAAATGATCAACCTAGAGCGCATCAACTATGCAGAATGATCAACTAGGAGGGCCTCAACTATGACAAATGATCAATTTCCCTAAGTCTAACCATAGGAATCACTGCATGGGAGAAAATAAAAGAGTCTAAGGTCTAAGACTATGGTACTAAGGATGTATTATTCTCTAACAATACTTTGTAATAGTAATGAATATAGAGAAGAGATAATTTTTAGCTAGCACAAGCTCAAGTAACATGGTGAGTGAATGTGGATAGGCACAACTAACCACTTAGTTTTGTGAACATAATTGGTTGTTAAACAAATACTAAAATATATAATTTTATATCCATTATTCATATTATATTGTTAGAGTTAATATAAGCACAAAACAAATACAATTAAATAAACAACAAAAAACCAAAAGCTGATACGAAAAAACAAAAACAAATTGTTACCAGTTTCTTTAACCACCCTTTAACTAAAGCTTATTTAAATCTTAATCAAGATGCATTTAAGCATAACAAGATAGGATGATAATGAAATGAATCCATGTTGTACACTTGTTACATTTGGGTTGATGTTGTTGACCCGCTCAAGCCAGTCCAAAATCTGAGATAATATCTAAATTCCTATCGGCATAATTAATAAACAATGCATTGTATATAAATTCAATACAAGAAAAAATGCATTAGTACCAGTATTTGTGAAGGATTTAGAAAATATTCATTTTTCAAATAGTTGTGCATAAGTAGAGCTAATGTGATGATATAAAAGTGGTGCTAAGTTTTATAGTGCAAAACTGGAGCTTGCTAAATATGTTAGTTTTGGGGTTAAATGAATATGTGCCATTATGTGGTGTATCGTGCAAACCACCAAAATCCAATTCTAGGTGGATTGAAATTTTATGGAACACACACACACACACATATAGAGAGAGAGAAGACAGAGAGGTCTAAATATTTCATTGCATGGTTAAACCAGTGGGGGATTGAGGACAATGCCACTTTGCAAATTATCAACTACATTTAAAATACTATCACGTCTAAGTTTAAAGAAAAAATGTGGGATGATAAAGATTTATCTGCTAAAAGATAATTAAGATACTATAAGGACTAGGTCATTAACCCTAATCTAGAAGATCAAAAGTATCTCTTTATCTTAACACCTAGTTCAAAGAAGACAAATAATATATCCAATATAATAACAAAATCTCATTAGCTTCATAGTGAAACATGGCATTGGACAACTCCTAAAGCACCATGGGTTGAAAGGATTTGTCATCTCACTAAGACGACGACCATTGAGGATGAAAGCCACTTTGTTGATTGCAAATTCATAATCTTTGTTTCCGTAAAAAACCCCATAATCTTCTAACATATTGTCAAAACTATAGCAAACTAGGAATACAACTTTCTAAACTTTTTTGTTATAGAATTTTATTTTACAACAATCCATTTAATCCCCCTCTCTTCTCTTAAGGTCAAATATACCAAGTGGACCTCAAAGAATTTTAAACATCATTATCATCATTGTGTGTATATATATATATAATACAAACACATATTGTGTAAATCACCAATAACAAATGGTAAAAAAAAATAATAAATAAATAAAACATGTTAAATTTATCAAGGTTGTGTTATCCATATAATAACACCTACCTGTCTAAATATGACATGATTAAATGCTTATTTGATTTATAAAACACACCTGGTATAAACCACCATAAAATAAAATAAAAAATATTGAAAAAAATCACAACCATACCATATCTAGCGAAGTTACACTTTTATAGGAGATTATTATGGACGCCATGCACGGTTTATGTAAATGTCACTTGTAAATTAATTTTAAATAATATTTTGATAATATTATTTTTATGGTTATGATCTTTTAATTAAAAATATTAATATTGTTATATTAAATTGTATTTTTGTTTATTTTAAACTTAATTATAATTTTTGTATATACATTTGAAATATTAATATATCTTTTTAATAAGAAAAAAGTTGCATCTTATTATTTATATTTGATTCAATATAGAGATATCAAACTCTTCAAATGACTATATCCATATTGTCTTAGCCCCATAGTAGCTATTTGAAATAACTAAGGATATCATTTATGAGAAATCAATAGAGGTTATTAGTACCAAAGTATAGATTGGTAACCAAAGTATATCATCTATGATCAAAATAGAGAAAAAACCGAAGCTCAAACTAGAGACTTCTACATAAGATTATACACACTATCAAAGTTTTGTCTACTACTAAATCTAAGATAAATACCACATCCACAAAGACCCAATTGTGAAGCACTATCCAAGATTCTCATTCAACATAGAAGAGAATTTCATGTTTCTTGAAGCTTTCACATTTTGTATTGTATGATATTCTTGAAAGGCCCTGCTATCTGTGAACTTAACAAGGAGACACTTCTTATTTCATTTTCAAATATAACCTTATTTCTACCTCTCCAAAATCCCCATAAAATAAATAGAGGAAGTGCCTTGATATGATTACAGTTAGAGACCCAATGGAAAAGATTATCTTCAATTGGGATTATTTCTAAAACGCAAACAATAGCTTCGTCATTCAAAGCGGAATCTGTGAAGTCACCACTTTTACCCTACAAACATTTCAATAGGGTTAATAAATTACCATAAGGAATGTAATAATAAATGTAAAGTTCCACCATCAAACATAAACACACAATAGAAGGTAATAACATGAAATAACATTACCTTGATAGAGACCCAACTAGATTAGCCTCGAGTAGAAGAATACACTTTGATTACACTTTGATTTTTAGAACCTAGTAAAAGGAAGCGAGCCACTATTAAATAATTCTACTAGGAAGTAAAAGAAATCTAATGAAGAGTTCAAAAAAACTACCAAACGACATGAGGGACGCTGCAACTTTTGTGTTTGTGTTTCACCAGGAAAATAAACTCTTTCACTCTAGTGACAAGTATGAGAGAGGGTTTTAACCTCAGGTCAATAAGGGATATTATGGATAGAGAACGTCAGAATAATCATGAAAATCTCAGGGCTATCCAACACCATGTTTAATAAAAATTCGTTTTAAGTTCATGTGGATGAGTGTAATATTGTGTACGAGGCTAGGGTCCAATACCTCATTGTACCATTAAAATACCTGAAACATAGAAAATATTACATCATGAGGATAGTTCACGAGGTTTTTTTTCAGAGGGATGGACTATCCATAACTACCCCCCTTGTAAATTCTACGTCACGAACCAACATTGATGCAAATGATAAAGGTCTCCTTATTGGGTTGACATGTTTGTAGATCAAAGAAGACAGTCGAAACGTAAATGAACACCCACAAGAAACCATTAGAACACAAAGGAATGTCAAGGATTATGCCTTTTCTTTATCTCAAGAAGAATTTTTCTTATGGAAATGACACTCAGAGTCAAAGCTATGTGACTTAGTCAAAGTGACTATTACAGAATGATATGTGTTTTTTCTCCAATTCTCAACAACACCACTAGGATAGAAGCCCTTTCTTATCCTACACCCCCCTTTCTTATCCTACACCCTAATACTTATAGCTTTCATGGTTTGGTCAAATTCTCCCCTTCTACAAGTTTCTAGAGAGTTCTCAAGCAGTTGGATTCATCCTAAGATACCACTTGTAGCTGGTTAAGATAAATGCTCCAATTGACTTGGCTTCAACTACCACTATGACTGCACATTTATTTATGCAACTACTTCGGAATAGATCATGTTACCAACAAACTTATCGGTTGTGGCATATGTCAATCGTCGATCAATTATTTGGTCGACTCCAATCATTTGTCATTTCTTCATATGTTATCTCATTGGTCCATCTGCCAATTGTTGTCTTTTGTCTTTTACTCATCGGTCCTCCTCTCCTGACTTAGTCTCACCCTCAACTGATTTATTTTTCAATGGGCCAGTCGTCTTATTATCCTCGACTATAATTTTCAGAGGTTCGGATGCTCCTGCATCATCCTTCGTTGGTTGACATAAACCAGACTTCCCCGTCAGTCGGCTTAACTCCTCTTCAAAAATCCATGTCGCTTCCTCTACTCCATTTCCTTCCCATCGAACCAAGTATTATTTCTTCTTATGCCATTGTTTCCAACCAATGACACATTCATCTAGGAATTTTGCAATCTTGGCTTCTTATCTACACAAAATTCACTGTGGTTTGCATTTTTTTTGTTAATTTATTTCGCAATATACAATTATTTATTATTTTTAAAAGTGGCCACATCTGATTTCAACATCATTTTATACACATGTGTGTCAATCCCAGCTTTTTTTTCATTGTTTTCAAAAATTGAAAAAGCAAAGATACCATTTTGAAGAGGACGCATCGATGTGTGGCCTGTGAATTTTTATGAAATTTTTGGATGTGTAGTTTATACCCTGCAGATTTTTATTTGAGCTACTTCGAAGTTGTTGTCAGGTTTTCTAAGTGTAAGTTTTAATACTAATTAAAAAAAAAACCCATATGAATGCCAAAACGCATGAATGATATCTCAATGGATAGAGGATTCGGTGATGAATATATCGTTATGAACTCCACTCAGTTGTGTGCCATGAATGGCAGGGTTTACACCCCTAGAAGACACAGAGAAACATTGATTTTCCTATAAGAGGGATAATTCTCTGTTTTTCAGGATCTCGATCAAGGTCTGGAGCTCGATCAAGGTATTTAAATTCCTCAATCGAGGTTTTAACGGAATCACGATTGAGAACAAACCCTCGATCGAGGTAATTCTAAAACCCTCAATCGAGCTATAGCCTCGATTGAGGTGTCGATTTTGTTAAAATCATACGAAAATTCCCGGGATTGAACTTAGGCATTGATGGAATTAATGTCATTCCAACTACCTTCCTAACCTCATTTCCCACCCGAATTCTTAAAGAAATTCTATATAAACATAAAACATAAACATGTTACTAATTTTATCCTTCACAATTGACTAACCTACTTGAAACAATGCTTATGTTCTAATGCAAAGTTAGCATTGTGTATTGTGTTTAGATATTGTTATAGGTATGAATTTGGAATGTTGATCTTGATCACAATGGAAAGCAAGAAGCATCAAAGTAAAATATCTTCTAGGAATCAAAGCAACACTGAAGAAATAAGAGAGAAAGATAGAGAAAGAAAGAGGAAAAAAAGAGCAATCTTGAGAGGAGAAGTTGCAAATCAACCTATGATGGGAGAATCAAATTCCGTTGCTAACAATATTGGTATAATTTAAAAGTTATGCAATTTCATATTCATATATATAATTTCATTTTCCTAGTGATCTAATTCATATAATTTCATATTGCATAATATATTCAATTTCATAATGTTCTAGTTCATAATATATGGATGTGTGTGTGTGTGTTAAATTGTTTAGAATGTAAATATAATTTTGTAATTGTAATTTTGTAATTAATTCATAAACTTATATACATTGTATGTACATGTATGAATTCATATATATGTATTCAAAATTAGATGTAAATTGTATAATTTCATATTCACATATTCATATAATTTCATATTGCATATTCATATATTCAATTGTATAGTGTTCTAGTTCATAATATATATTAAATTGTTTAGAATTTAATTATGATTTTGTAATTAGTTCATAAACGTATATACATTGTATGTGCATGTATGAATTCATATACATGTATTCATAATTGTATG
>LPNX011058302.1:7053-24539 GCA_001517045.1 Pseudotsuga menziesii | reverse complement strand
GATTGAATTATTGGGGTGGGACACAAGCCACTTATTAACTTCTTCAAATTTTTAAGGTCACACAGTTCATTAAATGCAAAATTTCACACATTAAATGACATGAGAATATTTTAAAAAAAAATATCATTGGGAAACCAACATAATATTCTACAATTTGTTTGTTTACTACAAGTCTAAATTCACATGGCATATATGCGTTTCAAGGGATTCTATCTAGCACATGAGTAAACAAATAGGTTTTCATCGCCAAATTTGGACAAAATGTGTTACCCACCTTCATGGAATCACCCAAAACTCATTTGATTGAAATTCTATTAGTTCTTGAATTCCAACTCATAATAAATTATAGTTGTCTTGTTTTCTTATAAGAAATATTTTGGACCCGAAATTTCCTCTAATAAATATTGGTGGCATCACTCGTCTTCTGGCATGGAATAAATGTGCCATTTTCAAAAAAATGTCCACCACCATGAATATGGAGTCGTTTCCTTACTGCGTCTTGAGAAATACCAATACAAATTCCATACTAAGGTGTTCCCATAGAACCATCGGTGCTGGTAATGGTGTGTACACTCATGCATTTCAAATTCTTCCCTTAGCATGCATACTTTGCACTGTTGAATCCATTTCTGCAAGTCTGTCGGTAGTCTTGGAAAATAGTTTTTTTCTTCAACCAATTCTCTAGTCATGTCGACAACAAAACATCCTGCTAGTACACCACTATGTAGTTCTTAGATCAAATTCTCTCCCATTGTTCCTCAGGGAATGCATAACTAATGTCCCTTGAACAAATATTCGTCTTAGATAAAATAATCCAAGTATGGAGCCAGTCGACACTCCATGGCTCTATCGATGCTCTACATGCATCCATGAAATATCTATCGTCTTCATATCCCGTATTCACCAAATTTAATCCTTTTGTATGCATTATCGATGTGTTTAGCAACGTCTCTCTTCGAATCAATGCATCGGTTACCTTATTATACTTACTTGACTTGTGCTTAATCACAGAAGTATAACTCTGGAAGAACTCTAATTACTTCATGTTCCATTAATTTAACTTGGTTTGAGAAGTCACATACCTCAAATCCTGATGGACGGTGTATAGTAAAAACTACTTCAGCAATAGATAATGCCTCCACTTCTTCAATGTTTGAATGAAGACATAAAACTATTGGTCATAGACCGAGTTATTCATGTTCGTTTCATCCAATGTTTTGCTAAAGAATGATATTGGTCGACCCTCCTGGTTCAATACTGCTCCAATCTCCACCACAATTGCATCACAGTGGACTTGGAATACCTTGTCAAAGTTGGGGAGAGCTAACATTTATCTCTCTCTCAGCTTCTATTTTAGCTTCGAGAATATTTCGACCACTTGAATTCACTTGTCTTCATGCACATCGTCAATGGTGCACATATCGGGCTGAAGTTCTTTATGAACTTGTTGCTGCTGCAACTTTTCTCCCCAAATCTCTTAAATTTTGGGACCCCTCCTTTCCATTTAAAGCTGCTCTAATTCCGTTTGATCCATGAAGGTTTGGTCTTGCTCTTACTTTGTTGGATTCTAATGATTATTTTGCGGTCTTTTCCCAGAGGATGCATGTTTTAGATTTTGTTGTTGGTCGCAGAATTGAATGTGGCCTGCTAGACAGAAACCCGTCTGATCAATTGCCCATTGTCTCTGAGGTGAATCAGCCGGACCGCCGATGTTTTGAGTTTTCCATTACTTAGATTTTTTGGGCGTCCTTTTATGTTGAATCGGGGGCTGTCATCTTTGTCTCGTCCGCTGTTGCGGTTCTCAGAGTGTTCTAGCTTTCGAAGTGTGAAACGATCCGCTCCCCGATGTCCATCGCGTGACTATATCTTTTTTCATCCGCCGTTGCGGCCATGAAATCCATTTCGATTCCAACGTCAAAGCCTTCCGACTTCCGACTTAAAGTTTTCCCGCCCTTTTCCGTTGCATGCCTGAAGTCTTTACCCATCCGCCGTTGCGGCCGGGAAAGTGGTTTAGCGTCCGATGCCCAAACCTTGCCTACTGCCGATTTATAATCTTCTCGCCCAAAAGACTTAATCCAGCCTCTTGTTGATTATAGAGAAGCACCCAGTCATTTCCTGTGGAGTGGTATTTTCAGTTCGCATTATTTTAGCAGTTATGTTTTCCAATGAATGGCTCTCGTTGTTGATTGCAGGTGAAATCCTGGAAAATGATGAAACTGCCACGGCAAGAAGGGAAGCAGACCGTTGATGGTGGTATAACCAAAACCACTTCGAAGACAACGAAAGCACGAGTCCGAAGGATATAGCAGTTACTTAACCAATCATGAGTATGCAAGAAAAGACAGAACCAAAGGATATGAAGCGTTGGGGAACGGAAAAGTGGCACGCTGGGGAATCCCAAACGATGGGGGGTGTAGTTTAAATAGGGGGAAGTAGGAATGAGAAAGGGCCTTTTTCCCTGGAAAATTTTGTAAATGTTTACTTGCAAGAGGAACTACTTCTTTTTGCAAAGAAAACTGCAATTTTTCCTGTTGGAGAGAGTGAAATGTGGAATGTATCAATGCGACTCAATGAATAATGTTGAAGAGGAACTATTTTTTTTTCAGCTATGTTTCATTTACTGTGAGAGTATTTAATTCCCTGAACCTATGTTCTTGTTAAATGTTCTTCAGTATCTTTGGGATTTATTCCACTGTGAGTAATAAATGTTGTTCATAAAATAATCGGCTATCTAGTTGTTTATATATCTATAATTGTTCATGTGTTTTGAATGAAGTATCAGCTATCTGTAACTGTTCATAATGCACGTACGGAATGTATTACTCACTAACGAATGATAACCTTGCTCCCTAGGGATAGATTCAGGTAGTTAGTTTATTTACTTGTTGTATGCGATTTAAATGCTTGCGCGCCTTAAGACGAGAGGTAAGAATCTGCGCATCACATTGTGATGGCTGCTCGCATTCTGATCACCTTGCATTTAGTGAGACACTTGCATTGCATTTTTAAGTCAAAATAAAAAAATTGGTGGACTGGGCCGCAACCGGTAAACCCTTTGTTTGTTACCTGACCTACGGTAGCCAGACCGCAAACCAGACGGATTCCCTACACCAAACAGTCAACGGGCTAGTTGGGAACGTTGATTGGGGAGAATCCCTTACTGTTGTCGCCTGCGAATTTCTAGGCCCCAACAGTTTTGGTGCTAGAAGGAGGGTCGCCAGTGCATGGCTGGCCGAGGAAACCCGTTTTCCCGAGAATTTTCCACAGGTGACAGTTCTGAAAGAAGTGGGTTCCATAATCCAACCACGGAAGAAAACAGAGAACATCTATATGCTGTTGGTAACGAAGTGGTTAACGACCTAAGAAGGCACACCCGGGCATATGTAAAGAAGCTTGGAGGGTTGCCAATTATCCCTGAATTACCTAGAAGAGAATACAGGAAGAAATACCGTCCTATAGCAGAAGATTCAGTGTTGGTTGGAGACTGGGAAGAACTTGTAGAGACTGCTCTGCAGGAGGTTGAATTACCTTTGAACCAAGAAGGCCCAGATACCCCTTACAGTTCTCCTGCTCAAACTCCTGTTGGTTCACCCCCTCACTCTCCACCCCGACTCATGGCTGGCGTAAATGCAAACCAACCCCCCAACCCACCAAATCCACCACCTGCATGGAGAGCCAGATCACCTCTAAATCTAACACCTCCATTACATGACTTACCCCAATCCTTCGAAAATTGCTGCCTAAATTTGACCCCAATGAGAAGATTCTAGTGGATGATCATCTGCAGAGTTTCTACTTGGCAATAGAAGGTTTAAGGGCTGGGGAGCATGAAGATGTAGTATGTCGACTTTTCCCGCATACACTTAAAAGAGCTGTAGCTTCATGCTATTTTGGATTGCCTGCTAACTCGATTCCGGACTGGAACACCTTTGAGAGGATTTTTAGAAGTAAGTATGCGACCCAAAAGACTCATGCTGCCCTTATGAAAGGACTATGTGCATTGAAAAAAGAGAAAAGGGAAAAAGTGCACAGTTTCACACAAAGGTTTGCATCATATCTTAAGAACTTCTCTGAAACAAATAAGCCTTCAGATAAAGTACTAATTGAGTACTATACTTCAGCTTTGGGTCCTGATTTGGCCATGTTTGTGAAAGGCAGGGCCAAGCCTACTCTGACAGAGACCTATGAAGAGGCAGAAGTGGTGGAAGCGGAAAGAGAAAGTATTGAAGATTATCCAGAACAATCAGGAGAGAAAGGTGCGGGGAGAAAAGCCTTATTGTTCGCTAAGCCTAAGGAAGAAAAGTTGCCAGATCTGGAAAATATGGCCAAGATGATGCAGAAGCTTTCTAACAAGATCATAGATATGGAAAAAGAAAAGGAAGCACAAAGGTTTTATAAGCCATATTATAAGAAAAGAGAGGATAAGGAGCATTCTAATCCTCCTCCTCACAATGCTGCGTCCATGAATCTAACAGAGGTCGGCATGGATAACTTCTCCACCTTTCACCAACAGCCACACTCTAAAAAGAATTGTCCATAATGGATAAACTCTATGACGCTAGTGATGAATCAACTGCTGGATTCTAGGTTAACAGAAGAGGGAGATGAAGAAAGAACAGAAAATTCTGCCTCTACGTCTAATGAAGATCTGGAAAAGGAGACCTTGGCATTATGGAATTCAGTCTCAGTATTTGATGCTGAAGAAGGAAACACTCAGGGATACCAAGGCGTTATGGAGACCAACGTGGCCACAAGAAGCCAAGGAACGGTTAAGGACGACAGTCTTATTCTTCCAAAGATAAGAAGGCTGCAGAGAAATGTTAAGAAGAAGTTTCAAAATAAAGCCTTGGCTGATAAGATTCCAGAATTCACGATTACCAGCCAAAGTCCTAGACAGGATGTTACAACAGCCAAGCCAAGTGAAGGAAATGCTGACAAACTGCATCCAATTGGACAGCCGATGAATTATGACATTGTGGAGGATTTGAAAAAGGTAAAAGCGAATGTTCCACTATTCGAAATGTGCAAAGTGCCACATCAAAAAGAGAGATTGTTGAAAGCACTTGAAGCATCAGATGACAAGCTTCCTGCTGACAATCAACCTTAGGACAAAGAAGAAATTGGAGAAACCAGCGTTGGAGGTGAGTCTAAAGCTAAGCATCTACCTTTCCTCCTAACGTTTGAAATTTTTAATCACAACGTGCACAATTGCCTGGTAGATTTGGGGGCATCCATTAATGTCATGCCCATATCAGTATGTAAGAAGATAAATGGGCAGCCAAAGCCAACCACGTGGAGGGTGGTTCAGTTGGATACGACAAATGTTAAGGTAGTTGGTGAGATGAAAGACGTCCTAATCCGTCTGGCATCCAATGACAAAGTATGCCAGGTTATTAACATCATATTGGTCAGCCAAGTTAAATGGATATTTCGCTTCAGATTGGTCACACCTGTGGTTACCATACAAGGGGAGTCCAAACCAGATCAAGATTCTAAGAGAACCCCACATGAAGTACAATGTTACCCAACTGGATGAGAAAAATATACCAGTGGATTCTGTATTGGGAAACTATTTTGTTGAGTTGGAACCAGGGAATTATCAAGTGGAAGAGGCCGGCAACCCATCTGATACCCATCCTGATATCCTTCGATTCTCGCAGGCTGGCGAGATTGATTGTAAAATAGTAGACTTAGCAGTAGGAGTAGATTCATTTTCAGTAGTTAATGATTTTTGGATTTTATTTTTCGATGGCTCTAAGACATTAGAAGGGTCAGGGGCCGACTGTGTCCTAGTTGACCCACAGAATAATAAACATTTCCTTTCATGCAGATTAGAGTTTGAATGTACTAATAATACAGCTGAGTATGAAGCACTGGTGCAGGGACTCAAGAAAGCGATTGACTTAAAGGTAAGTAATTTAAAAGTTTTTGGGGATTCTGAAATTATTGTGAAACAAATCCGGAATCAAATCCACTGTGTTTCTCCTCACTTAAAATCTTACCAGAATGAGGTATGGGACCTTCTTAAATGTTTTAACGCATTCAACATTATTTCAATCCAAAGAATTAAAAACGTAGCGGCTGACTTATTAGCTACTTCGGCCGCTAGGCTTGTACCCTCAAATAATCGATGTACTGTTGAATTGATTTTCAGGCCTTCAGTACCTGATATGATTACCAACCTGCATGTGTTCGATGATGACCAGCAAATTATAGAATGTTTAACAAATGACGAGGTATTCAAAGGAGTGATTATTGATGATGAAGAACACCAGGCCGAGATGAAATTTGATAATTTCATCCCTAAAGGGGTCAGAACATTAGAAAAAATGTTTGACTTGAATGAAAAGTTTAGGAGACCCACCAACGTGAAGACTCACAGCTCAACTCTACAGTTCGAGCTGATAAATTTGGGGACTGAAACGGCACCTAAGTTCGTGAATCTCGGAAAATGTTGTTTGCAGACAGAAAGAGACAAGTTCATCAGTCTATTTAAACAATACAAAGATGTCTTTTCCTGGACGTACCAAGAGTTAAAGACATATGATACCAGCATCATCAAGCACGTTGTTCCCATCAAGGCGGGAGTCAAACCATATTAGCATCCCTTGAGGAAAATGCATCCAAAACTGGAACCACTAATTCAGAGTGAGGTAAAGAAATTGTTGGATGCTAGAATCATTTTTAAAGTCAGACACTCTGATTGGGTATCAAATCTGGTACCGGTCAGAAAGAAGTCAAGAGAAATCAGACTGTGTGTGGATTTCAGGAACTTAAACTGCGCATCAGATAAAGATAACTATCCTATGCCACCCATGGAGTAGCTGCTACAAATGGTTTCAGGTTCTGAACTGTTTTCATTATTAGATGGGTTCTCTGGCTACAATCAAGTGTTGGTAACCGAAGAAGACAGATTAAAGACAACGTTCAGGACAAAATGGGGAACTTTTGCCTATAGAAGGATGCCCTTTGGACTGATTAATGCTGGAGTGACATTTCAGAGAGCTATGGACATAGCTTTCTGCAGACTAATTGGACGAAGCGTTGTGGTGTACCTTGATGACATTACAATATTCTCCAAGAAAAGAGGAGAGCACGCTTTTCACCTAAAGCAAATTTTCGAACGCTGTCAGAAATATGGCATCTCCCTAAATCCTCAGAAGTGCGTGTTCGCCGTCACTGAGGGCAAGTTACTGGGGCACATAGTTTCAAAGAAGGGTATATCTATAGACCCATAAATAATTAAGGCCATTGAACAAATTCCCATGCCCCATAATAAAAAAGGAATGCAATTGTTTATGGGAACCATAAATTTTGTACGAAGATTTGTGCCTGATTTCGCTCAGACTGTCAAAACACTACAACAGATGGTCAAACAAAATGCACAATTTAAGTGGACTGATATTGAGAAGGATGCCTTCAACAAAATTAAAACTGTTGTTGCACACACTCCCTCCTTGAAAATCCCCGACTTTGATAAAGACTTTATTATGTATACATTTGCATCCGATGATTCACTGGCAGCTGTACTCACGCAAAAGGAAGATGGGGGGGATGAATTCCCAATTGCCTTTATGAGTACTGGTCTGCAGGGGGCTGAGTTAAATTACCCGGACATTGATAAGCAAGCTTATGCAGTGTCTAAGGCAGTGAAGCAATTCAGGCCTTATATATTAAAAAATCGAACCAAGGTAATAGTCCCCTACCCAGCTGTAAGGTCTCTTCTCATACAGAAAGAGTTAGGAGAAAGGAGGGGCAACTGGGTAACAACTCTTCAAGAGTACGACCTTGAATTCAAGCCAGCCTCTATAGTCAAAGGTCAAGGGTTATGCAAATTGATGACTAAAAGTGGGAACAATGAAGAACAAGCCTGGGAAGATGATGCTGAATTACATGTAATGGATGTATGCCCTTTGTTTACAACTCCCGAGTCTTGGTATAGAGACCTTGTACATTACTTACAGTCAGGGCTGCTGCTAGAACATTGGAATTCAAAGCAAAGAAGAGCGTTGCGTCTTAAATCAGCCTCCTATCAACTTGTTGAAGGAATACTATTCAGAAAAAACTACGATGGATTTCTTCTCAGATGTTTGGAAAAGGAAGATGCTAAGAGAGTAATGTCAGAATTACATGACGGTCCTGCTGGAGGACATTATTCAGGAGACACTACAGCCCACAAAATCCTCAGAGCCGGTTACTACTGGCCTACACTCTTCAAGGATGCACACGCACATGTCAGAAAGTGTGATATTTGCCAAAGGTGTGGTGGAAGACAGCCAAAAGCAGCAGCGCCCCTAAAGCTTGTGATGATCACGGAACCATTTGAGCAATGGGGGCTGGACATTATTGGAGAAATAAAGACAAATTCGTCCCTGCAGCACAAGTACATTCTTACTGCGACTGATTATTTCACTCGTTGGGTCGAAGCTATCCCACTGCGCAAGATAAATGAATACGAAGTCATCAGCTTCCTACAAGATCATATCATGACCAGGTTTGGAGTTCTAGCTTCGTTAGTATTTGATAATGCTAAATACTTTTCATCAATTAAATTGACTGCATTTGCTCATGATAAAGGGATAAAATTGCATTATTCTGCTAATTACTATCCGCAAGGGAATGGCCTGGCTGAATCCTCTAATAAAAACCTCATTAGAATTCTGAAGAAGACTGTAATAGAAAACCAAAGGAGTTGGCACTCAGCCTTACCAAATGCCCTTTGGACTGACAGAGTTACCCCCAAATCTGCAATAGGAGTGTCTCCATATACCCTTGTCTATGGTAAAGAGGCCATCCTTCCTCCCAATATCATGCTACCATCTTCCATTCTAGCTCAGGAGTCTAGGGGGTTGGATGATGAAGTTTTACAAATAAGAATATATAATCTCCTGAAAGCTGAAGAAGCCAGGTCGAAAGCCAAAGAACACTTTAAGCAGCAATTAGAGTCAGTTAAGAGATGGTTTGACAAGCATAAAGCTGGGACAAAAGACTTTGAAGTGGGAGACTTAGTCCTCAAATGGGACCCCCATGATGAGAAAGGAAAGCATACCAAATTCCAACAGTTGTGGGTAGGCCCTTTTCAGATTGCAGCCAAGCTTGGTCCTTCTACCTACAAGTTGCAAGATCTGCAGGGGTGGGAGGAGAACCTACCAGTAAATAGTTTGGTTCTCAAACCTTATTTTTCCTGAGTTTGTCTGATTTTTCTATTTTGTACATAAATAATCTACCCGACTGTCTTTTGAGTCATGTTTCTAGTTTGCTTTTGTTGATTTCGTCCTAACTTGTTTCGTTGATTTCAATAAAGGGAGCAAACTTGTGGTTGCATGGAATACATCCGAAATTTTTGGGTTTGATAAATGTTTTGGTGTCAGACTGTGTATTGCTAACTTATATGAAATAATTTCTTCCAGTATAGCAGTTTTCTCGAAGAACTCTGTGTGCATTGAAGTCTTTCTTAACCCCTGTGAAATAAACCAGATTCGAGGAGTCTGGGGTACCATGTCGAGGCTCCATCCACGTCACATTTAAAATGTTCTAAGGAGCAATAACAAAGGACCCATGGAAAGGAGAAAAGTGAACAGTGTATTAAATATAAATGATCCCATGCCAAGAAACGAATGCCAAAAGGCAAATGAAGAGTCCAAAAAACTCCTATGAAAGCAGGAGTTGAATCATAAGTACTGAATTGCCAAAAGATCCTCTCCGTCCGTGACCTGAAACTTGAAGTACACCACTCACACAAAAGGGAACTATGGGATAGAGGATCTTGAATCAAAATTCAGTAAGAAAGGCATGTGAGCAAACTCATATGAAATAGGACAAAAGTCTGAAAGCACAAGAAAAGTGTGAAAACGGCATGGGAATGAGGAACAAACGAATATTTCTGTTTACCATATGCTCCAATCCTGTGGTTTCCAAAGATTTTAGCTACTCGAAGACAAAGGTAATAATGAAATTCATCCTCCGGCCTCGGCATAGTTATCTGGACTTGACAATTTTGGTTTCCACTCTCCCTAATTGGACTGCCATCAATGATTAAAGGTACACACTTCGGTCATTTGAGAAATCCATATTGCTAGAAGATTTCAATATGATGCTTTTGCTGTTAAATAGTCTGTCACTCAAAGGTTAATCGCCCAGAGATCTGGGTTCACCAGGTAATTGCCAGTTTTTGCTGCTGCAACTTTTCTCCCCAAATCTCTTAAATTTTGGGACCCCTCCTTTCCATTTAAAGCTACTCTGATTCCGTTTGATCCATGAAGGTTTGGTCTTGCTCTTACTTTGTTGGATTCTAATGATTATTTTGCGATCTTTTCCCAGAGGATGCATGTTTTATATTTTGTTGTTGGTCGCAGAATTGAATGTGGCCTGCTAGCCAGAAACCCGTCTGATCAGTTGCCCATTGTCTCTGAGGTGAATCAGCCGGACCGTCGATGTTTTGAGTTTTCCATTACTTAGATTTTTCAGGCATCCTTTTATGTTGAATCGGGGGCTGTCATCTTTGTCTCATCCGCCGTTGCGGCTCTCAGAGCATTCTAGCTTCCGAAGTGTGAAACGATCCGCTCCCCGATGTCCATCGCGTGACTATATCTTTTTTCATCCACCATTGCGGCCATGAAATCCATTTCGCTTCCGACGTAAAAGCCTTCTGACTTCCGACTTAAAGTTTTCCCACCCTTTTTCGTCGCATGCCTGAAGTCTTTACCCATCCGCCGTTGCGGCCGGGAAAGTGGTTTAGCGTCCGATGCCCAAACCTTGCCTACTGCCGATTTATAATCTTCCTGCCCGAAAGAATTAATCCAGCCTCTTGTCGATTATAGAGAAGCACCCAGTCATTTCCTGTGGAGTGGTATTTTCAGTTTGCATTATTTTTGCAGTTATGTTTTCCAATGAATGGCTCTCGTTGTTGATTGTAGGTGAAATCCTGGAAAATGATGAAACTGCCGCGGCAAGAAGGGAAGCAGACCGTTGATGGTGGTATAACCAAAACCACTTTGAAGACAATGAAAGCGCTATTCTGAAGGATACAGCAGTTACTTAACCAATCATGAGTATGCAAGAAAAGACAGAACAAAAGGATATGAAGCGTTGGGGAACGAAAAAGTGGCACGCTGGGGAATCCCAAATGATGGGGGTTGCAGTTTAAATAGGGGGAAGTAGGAATGAGAAAGGGGCTTTTTCCCTGGAAAATTTTGTAAATGTTTACTTGCAAGAGGAACTACTTCTTTTTGCAAAGAAAACTGCAATTTTGCTTGTTGGAGAGAGTGAAATGTGGAATGTATCAATGCGACTCAATGAATAATGTTGAAGAGGAACTATTTCGTTTTCAGCTATGTTTCATTTACTGTGAGAGTATTTAATTCCCTGAACCTATGTTCTTGTTAAATGTTCTTCAGTATCTTTGGGATTTCTTCCACTGTGAGTAATAAATGTTGTTCATAAAATAATCGGCTATCTGGTTGTTTATATATCTGTAATTGTTCATGTGTTTTGAATGAAGTATCAGCTGTCTGTAACTGTTCATAATGCATGTACGAAATGTATTACTCACTAACGAATGATAACCTTGCTCCCTAGGGATAGATTTAGGTAGTTAGTTTATTTACTTGCTGTATGCGATTTAAATGCTTGCATGCCTTAAGACGAGAGGTAAGAACCTGCGCATCACATTGTGATGGCTCCTCACATTCTGATCACCTTGCATTTAGTGAGACACTTGCATTGCATTTTTAAGTCAAAATACAAAAACTCGGTGGACCGGGCCGCAACCGGTAAATCCTTTGTTTGTTACCTGACCTACGGTAGCCGGACCGCAAACCGGATGAATTCCCTACACCAAATAGTCAACGGGCTAGTTTGGAACGTTGATTAGGGAGAATCCCTTACTGTTGTCGCCTGGGAATTTCCAGGCCCCAACAGAACTTCCGATAAAAATTGACAAGTCCATGTAAAATTGTAACTTCTATCGCACTAGCTCCGACCATTCCAATATGAACTTGAATTTTTTTGGATCCATGGACAATCCTCATCGAGAAGTCAAAAATCCCATATATGTTAATTCTTCTTTCATAAAGGAGCACTTTATCAAATTCACCAGCAAATTCTCCTCTTGCAGTCGTGGTAACACTTATCGAAGGTGTGCCAAGTGTCCTTGCTTAGTACGAATAAAAATAAATATAATCATCGAGATAGACTACGATGAATTTACCAATATATGGATTTAGTATGTCATGCATCAGTCTCATGAATGTATTGGCCGCGTTCGTCAACCCATATGGCATAACCAACCATTCATACAACCCTTCCTTCATCTTGAAGGATGTATTCCATTCATCGCCTTTCTTGATCCTAATTTGATGATACTGACTATTATCTCCTCAAATAAAATATTTAAGTTCATTTATTTTAGGTGATAGGAAGTCATTGAAAAATAAATTTCTAAATTCATTTTGGCTCGTTTTTTAGAGCTTTAGGTATGTAATAAAGTTTGAAAAACATTTGATTTGGTTTTTCCTTCAAAAAATTCAAAAATAAGGTTTTGGTGGCTTAGGACTACATTTCAACTATTCATTAGTCAGTGAACGCATAGCTTTCGGCAGCTAAAGCACGAAATTTGAGGCTATTTTAGCCACTGAAAGCACAGAAGCTTGGAAATAGTGAGCATGTCTTGGGAAAACTCAATTGTATCAGCCTTGGATAGGATTTTTTACACGCTCAAATAGTCTATTAACAACTATACATCCTCATATTTCCAATGGTACTTTCATATCTGCATTTAGAGCTCGGGAAGGCAGTCAAACATCTCCCGCAAGATGAGGCGGCATTTTCAAGAATGTGGCGTTTTTACTGTGTTGAGTCATCGTTTTCAAATGATGATCATGGGCGACTGGAGGATCATTTTCAGAAATGGTCAAAGAATTTAGTGCCTGAAATTTCAAATAACAATAGCCTCTCTTAGGTTTCCTACAGGTATCACATATTGGGATAATCGAATCCATCTCTAAGCCCTAAATTTCATATCTCAGAATTCCCCTATTTGACACATGTTTTTGAAATATATATGTTGGGAAAATGAAAATGAATATAAAATAACTGAGAGAGGTTTTTTCACATAACAAACCAAAAAACAATAACCTCTCTCATTTTTCCTAAAGGTGTCACAGAACGGTATAATCTAATCAATCTCCGAGCCTTGATTTTCAGATCTCAGAATTTCCTTGTTTGACACATGTTTTTGAAATACAGATGTCGGGAAAATGAAAATGAATCTCAAAGAACTGAGAGAGGTGTTTTCTCATAACAAACCAATATACAAAGAAATCTCTCAATTTTTCAAAATAGGTTTTTATTTGAGAGATATAGGTCACCAATGTGTTAGCTCTCGAGGAAACTCTTCTAGGCTGTAACTCGAAGATGCCTGGTAACTTAATTTTATCTTAATGATTCACTAAAATGGATCAAGTCAGATGACTAAATCAAACCTCACTCACTCAATACATGAATAAACACAACTATATTGACAAGGCTTTTAACTATCATTATTCAGAGAGTTGTAACCAAATGAATGTACGAAGAACACTTAATTTACTAGCAGAAACATACACATAAAGTATATATGAATGACCAGATAAACCAAGTAAAATACTTGCAAATTCTAGTTTATGGATGCATTGACAATTTGACAGTTATCAAACATCAGACAAACAAAATTAACATGAATTTGACATTTAGGTGCAAGTATAGAATAGACAAGAAGATGAAGACCTGAACAAGTAATGGCAAAAGAAGTTTGTATTACTGATCTGAAAATGAGAAGCTTGAGATTACAAAATACGAAAAAGTCTCCAAAAGTTGTAAAGTTTATTTAAGCTCATTGAAGAATCATTGTAAGGGGTTCAACTTTTGAATACTATTTCATATTTTGTTGTTCAGGTACACAGGGTACTCCCAAAAGACCGAACACCTTCAGATACCGCTTCACACAAATAGATCACAAATCAACACACCGATGTTTGTCACGTGGTTAAAACCCTCAAGAGGGAAACAGTCCAAGGCCCCAGCCAAATAGCTACTTGGAGCAATTTATTATGCAAAAGAAAGAAAGTTACATGAGCTTCTCATAATCGATCAACTAGCCAAGGACCCTCTATGATCTTTAAATAGAGATCATAGACCAATTGGGTGTTAAGCCACAGACCAATGGTAGGTATGATCTAAGAGAAGTTGAACCATCATATCACTCTATGTCTAGAACATATCGTGACCGTCGGATTAGAATATTTACAAATGCATACTAATGCATACTAAAGAAACACACTTTTACCTAATGGATATATTACACAAGTTGATCTTAACTAACTCCTAAGTGTCTAAATATCCTAACATCTCCCCTTAAGAACAACTTGGGATAGGATTGAAGGATTTACAAAAGTGACACTATTAGGAGAAGGAAGGAGGTATTAGAGCCTATCCCCCCTTAAGGACACATTCCTGAACTCCTAACATAGACTAAATTTTAGAAAAATTTGCTTCTGTAAGAGACTTGGTGAAGATGTCTGCAACTTGATCATCTGTAGGGCAATAGAGAACTTCAATAACACTATCATGAACAAGATTTATGATGAAGTGCATGTGTAGCTCAATGTGTTTGCTGCACTGATGTAGAATTGGATCTTTGGCAAGCTTGATGGCACTTTGATTGTCGCACCAAAGTGGAGTAGGTTGCTGCTGCTCGAATCCAAACTCTGAAAGGATCTGTCGAAGCCATAAAGCTTCCTGACTAGCATTAACTGCGGCTCGATATTCTGCCTCTGCTGAAGAAAGAGCAAGAGCTTGTTGTTTCTTACAAAACCAAGTGACAGGTCTAGATCCCAGACTGAAAACACAACCTGCAGTAGACTTTCGATCATCAGGATCACCAGACCAATCTGAATCAGTGAAACCAACCAACAAAGATTTCCCCCCTATATAGTAATGAATCCCGAACTGAATTGTACCTCGAATATATAGAAGTATTATTTTTGCTGCTTTCTAGTGAATTTCATGAGGAGTTTGCATATAACAAGCAACACAACCAACGACAAAGGAAAGGTCAGGATGGGAATGGGTTAAGTATAAAAGACTACCAACAAGCTGACGATACAAGGTGGCATCTACTTCAGGGGAAGTACAAGTGGTAGAAAGTTTGACTCCAGACTCGAAGGGAAAAGGGGCTGGTTTACAATCTTCCATGTGGAAGCGATGAAGAAGGTCACAAGCATACTTAGACTGGGAAAGAAAGATTCCTTCTTTGGTTTGCAAGACTTGGAGACCAAGAAAATAATGCAAATGTCCTAAGTCTGACATTTCAAAATTTTGCTTAAGACTGGATTTCACATGGGTTATAAGGTTAGGGTCACTACCAGTAAGGATAAGATCATCAACATAAAGAACAAGTATGATGAGATGGTTTCCTACTTTCTTGGTATAGACATTGGGATCAGAATGGCATCTAGAAAAACCAGTGTCAAGGAGAAAGCTATCCATTTTGGCATACCAAGCTCTAGGACCTTACTTAAGGCCATATAAGGATTTCTTAAGGAGACAAACAAGGCTAGAGTTATTCTGAACATATCCAGGAGGTTGTTCCATGTAAATCACAATGTAAGAAGGTAGACTTGACATCCATTTGATGGACTTCCCAGTTATGTAAGGCTGCAAGGGAAAGAACAAGGCGGATGGAGTTCATTTTTGCTACAGGGGCAAAGGTTTCATTGTAGTCAATCCCTTCAACTTGGGAAAAACCTTTGGCAACTAACCTTGCCTTAAGTCTTTCAACACTTCCATCTGATGCATACTTAGTTCTATAGACCCATTTACATCTGACAAGTTTTCTTCCTTTTGGAAGAGGAACAAGATCCCAAGTATCGTTTGCCATTAAGGAACGATATTCTTCATCCATAGTTGCATCCCAATCTGGATTTCCTGAAGTTTCTACAAAAGTTTCTGGATCATGATTCTCAGAAACTTGAGCCAAAAGAGAAGAGGCTCACTGAAACTAAGAACGTGTTCGACGTTGATCTCTAGGATCACCTGCAAGATCACCAGCTGCTTCACATGTTGAACGGACCCATCGAGGAAGTATTGGTGTCGGTGCAATTGGAGAAACATGAGTTGGCGGAGGTGGATTTTCATCCTCACTGTCATCATCAGAAACTGGAGTTGGAAACCTGTCAAGGAAGTTGGAAGAAGAAGAAGAAGGCACAATCGCCGAATGAGGCTCGCAAGCCAAAGATGGCACACCCGCCAAGTTAGGCTCGTAGGCCAAGATATTTTCGTCAAATTTAACATCTCTTCTAATGATTATATCATGCGAATGGGGCTGAAGAAGTATATAACCTTTTACATCTTCAGAATATCCAACAAATATGCACTTTTCACTTTTAGGCTGCAATGCTTTTCGTTTTTCATCCGGAATGTGAGCCCATGCTTTACAACCAAACACACGAAAGTGACTTACATCTGGTTTAATTTTAATCCATGATTCTTCCGGTGTTATACCTTGTAAAACTTTAGTGGGTGTGCGATTAACTATGTAATTTGCACAATTTATGGCCTCGGCCCAATATTGAAGACTTAGTCCCTTAGATTGGATCATACAATTAGCCATTTATTTTAAAGTGTGGTTCTTCCGTTCAGCTACACCATTTTGTTGTGGTGTATATGGAACAGTGTGCTGTTGTTGGATTCCTTGTTCAGTAGTGAACTTGTTGTTAACATATTATCCTCCGTTGTCAGATCTTAACTTAATAATTTGATGACCAGATTGTTTTTCAACAAGGGCCTTGTAGGCCAAGAACATGTTAAATACTTCGCTCTTAAGTTTTAGGAAGTAAACCCAAGTGCGCCTGGAGTAGTCATCAATGAAAGTTAAGAAATATTTGAAACCAGAAAAGGAAGCAGATGGAAGAGGGCCACACAAGTCACTATGCACAAGCTCCAAGGGAACCGAGGCGTGCCAAGAGGCACGTTTTTCAAAATTGTTCCGATGATGTTTTTCGAGTACACAACCAGAACAAACACCATCCTTGCAAGATACCAGCGGAAGACCAGTCACCATATTGTCTTTACATATTTTTTGCAATGAGCGATAATTTAAGTGACCAAATCGCTCATGCCAAAGTTTGCTCAAGTTATCACTATGAGCAACAAAAACTGAAGGAAAAGGTGATGACCCAAAGTTGTTAAATTTGTACAACCTGGTAATATCATCAACAGTTCCAGTAGCAAGGATATTTTGAGGACTTTTAAAATCCTTGATTACAACTTGGTGAGGTGTAAACATCACAGTTTTACCTTCACCTGAATGAGTAATTTGATAGATTGATAAAAAATTGCAGGAAATTTTTGGAACACATAGTACATCATTGAAATGACCATTTTCTACTGGAACTGTTCTAGATCCTACAACACTTAGAGATATATCATCACCAACAAATATTTGTTCG